>PVKA01018563.1:24245-43746 GCA_004027165.1 Ctenomys sociabilis | reverse complement strand
AAAAAAAAAAGAAAAATGGTGGAAGGGCCGGCCAGATAGCTCAGTGAATTGAACTGCCTGCAAGCAGGCGCAGGGCCCAGGGTTCAATCCCCAGGCCTGCTGTTCCAGTCCTGCCCACAGGGCATGGTGAGATGGAAATTCAGCCTGGGTGTGGTGGTGCATGCCTGTAATCCCAGCACTCGGGAGGCTGAGGCAGGAGGATTGCTGTGACTTCAAGACCAGCCTGACCTACAAAGTGAGCTTCAGGCCAGCCTGAACTGCATAGTGAGACCCTGTCTCCAAAAGACAAAAAAAAAAAAAAAAAAAAAAAGAAGAAGAAGAAGAAGAAGAATGATCAAAAGAGGTAAAGAAGGTCAGCACATACTTCTTAGGTGAAAACTTCAAGAGAAAGAGGTAATCACCAATATGTACTAAAGATGGGCACACTCAACTATAAAAAAATATTAGCCGTAAAAATCAAGCACTAACACAACTGTGATGTTCCAGTGTCACAAATACATCAGCCACACAATAAGTCAACAAAGAATATCAAAAATGAACAAAACATGTAAATGGACTTAGGGAATGTTTACTTGCTCCAGAAAACAACAGCAAAATATGTGTTGTTCTCCGCTGCACAGGGGAAAGTCTCTAAATTGAACCATATACTAGCCCATAGAATACACATAAATAAATGCTAAGGAATTAAAATTGTCCCATACATATTATCAGAATATAGCGCAATGAAATTGGAAATCAATGGCAAAAAAATCCCACAAGAACTTCATAGAAGTTCTTGGAAATTAAATAGCACCCTTTTCAATAGTCAGTGAATTACAGATGAAATTGAAGAAATCATAGAGTTTCTATAATTAAATGACAATGACAATATATCATACCAGAACTTATGGGACACAGTGAAAGCTGTCCAAAAAGAGAAATTATAGCAATGTTAACCCACCTTAGGAAAACAGAGCAAACAAAAATAAAAACCTTAATGGTGAACCTTAAACATCTAAGAAAAAAAAAGCTGACTCATCCAAAATCTCATACAAGGGAGAAAATTATAATGGTCAGGGCAGACAAAAAAAGAATAGAAAGACTCATTGGATTAGAGGTTGGGGAGATAGTTCAGTAGAATAAGTTCCTGCCTGTCATGCACAGGGTCTTGAGTACAATCCCCACTAAAAAAAAAAAAAAAATCATTGGATTGAAGACTTGGTTCTTTGACAGTTCAGATAAAATTGGTGGGCTGGCCAGATAGCTCAGCAGACTAAAGCACCTGCTTAGGCAGGGTCTGATCCTCAGCAGTGCCGTGCTGGCCCTGCTCCCAGGGTGTACTGAGATGGCAACTGAGACTGGGTGTGGTGACATGCGCCTGTAGTCCCTGCACTTGGGAGGCTGAAAATAGGAGGATCACTACATCTGTGTAGTGAGACCCTCTAGACCCTGTCCTAAATAAATGAATGAATGAATAAATAATAAAATTGGTAAACCCCTATTCAACCTTATTTTTAAAAAGGAAAGAAAAGAAGCAAATTTATGCAAGTAGGAGTGAAAAGGGCGAAGTCAGTATAGATCCTGCAGAAATCCTAAAGATAATCTATACATTCTCTGAGAACTTGCATTCTGATAAGATGAAAAAGGCAGAAGAAATGTACAGATTCTGAGATACATATGAATTACCAAAGCTGAACCAAGTAGACATAAAAAGCCTGAATATGCCAATATCAATCAATGAAATTGAATGTGTAATTTAAAACCTACCAATGAAGAAAAGGCCAGGCCTTGAGGGATTGCCTGCTAAATTATATTTATTCTACTGAGTTATCTCCTTGGCCCTTATATAAGAAACTTAGAGAATACCTAAAATCACTACTTCTCCAACTCTTTTAGTAAAATCAAAAGAGAAGCAATACTTCCTAACTCATTCCTGGAAGGAAGCATTACTCTGATACCAAAACCAGAGACGAACCTCACTAAAAGAAAACCACAGGCCACAGGTCAATCTTCCTAATGAATACAGATGCAAAAATACTCCATAAGATGCTGGCAAATAATGCAGAAAATTATCAAGAAGTTTGCATGCCATGACCAAGTTCAACTCATCCAGGGGTTGGCGTCACACATAAACCCATAAATGCCATACACGATACTAACAGAGCCAAGGAAAAACTCACAAGATCATCCCAATAGATGCAGAAAAAAAATTTTTTTTTTTTTTTGTCTTTTTGAGACAGGATCTCGCTATGCAGTTCAGGCTGGCTTTAAGCTCACTTTATAGCTCAGGCTGGTCCCGAACTCACAACAATCCTCCTGCCTCAGCCTCCCGAGTGCTGGGATTACAGGCATGCGCCACCATGCCCAGCTGATGCAGAAAAACTTTTGACAAAGTCCAACACTCACGATAAAACCCTATAAGAAATTGGAATAGATGGTCTTTATTTCAATACGGTGATAACCATCTATGAAGACCCAACAGCCAGCATCATACAAATGCACAGAAACTGAAAGCTTTCTCTGTAAAATCAGAAACAAGACAAGGATGTCCACTGTCTCCACTCTAGACCTAGACCATTAGCCAGATCAATTAGAAAAGAGAAATAAATAAAAGGAATAATGACAAGTCAGGAAGAAGTTAAATTATCATTCTTTGCAGATCACATGGTAGTCTACATCAAAGACCCAAAAGCTCCACTAAAACACGCTAGATTGAATAAGCCAATTCAGTAATATGGTGGGAAATAATGTTAAAACCGAAAATCCATAGCCTTCATGGACACAAGTAACAAATTCCCTGGGGAAGAAATTAGGAAAATGATGCATTTCACAGAAGAATCCAAAAATTCAGAAACCTTGGAGTTAACCTAATAAAAGATGTAAAAGACCTGTGCATTGAAAACTACAGTACTCTAATAAGAGATTGAAGGTGCTGGGAAATGGAAAATGAAGAGCCAATACAGTAAAAATAGTCATACTTCCAAAACTTTTTTATAAATTTAATGAAATTCCTACCAGAACTTCAACAACATCTCTTGCAGAAATAGAGAAAACAACCCTAAAATTCACACGGAACCAAAAGAGACCTATACTAGCAACAATGGTAAGGCAGGGGACATCACAATCCCTGATTTGAAATAATAAAGCAGAGCGACTGTGATAAAAAGAGCATGCTAGTGGCAGATAAGGGAAAGCAAAGATCAAAGGAACAGAGGAAAAGATGCAGAAAGAACCACACACATACTCAGCCACGTTTTGACAAAGATTTCAGACACATCCACTGGAAGAAAGATCGCCTCTTTAATAAATGGTGCTGGAAAAAGTGGCTTTGCACATGCCAAAGATTAAAACTAGATATGTATTTTTTTTTGTCTTTTTGAGACAGGGTCTCACTATGCAGTTCAGGCTGGCCTTAAGCTCACTTTGTAGCTCAGGCTGGTCTCGAACTCACAACAATCCTCCTGCCTCAGCCTCCCGAGTGCTGGGATTACAGGCACGAGACACCCATGTGTATCTTTTACTATGCACTAAATTAAATTTGAAATGGCTCACAGATCTGCATATTGAAACAAATCAGCCAGAAATAGAATGAGTAAAATTGTACAAGACAGAGGTCTGGGCAAAGGTTCTATGAATAAAACCTGAATGCACACGAGCTATCAAGATGAATCAACAGCCAGATCTTATCTTATGGAAAAGCATTTGTGCAGCAAGAGACAACACCAACAGAGCAAAGTGACAAAAAATCGTGAGGAAAACATTTGGCAGATGTCCCTCCGACGAAGGGCCACGACTGAGGAATTATAAAGAATTCAAAAATGTGAGATCTAGCCGGGCATGGTGGCGCATGCCTGTAATCCCAGCACTCGGGAGGCGGAGGCAGGAGAATTGTTGTGAGTTCGAGACCAGCCTGAGCTACAAAGTGAGCTTAAGGCCAGCCTGAACTGCATAGTGAGACCCTGTCTCAAAAAGACAAAAAAAAAAAAAAAAAAAAAAAAAAGTGAGATCTGCCAAATTTAAAGAACTCAGTCCAAAAGTGGGCATCTGAGATGCAGACACAATTCTCAAGTGGAGAAATTCGCACAACAAATATATGAAGAGCTGTCCAACGCCACTGGTCATTTGAGATATGCACATTAAATCCACACTGAGATTTTATCTCACCCGGGAAAGAATGGCTGTTATCAAGAAGTCACCCAGTAACAAATGCATAAGGGCTATGGGGAAAGAGGAGCCCTTGTCCACCACTGGTGAGAGATTAGTCTGTTGCGACCATCATGGCAATCAGCATAGAGATTCATCAAAAGCCAGGAGTGGAGGTCCCGTTTGCCACAGGTATTCTTCTTTGGGTCATCTTCTCAGAAGAATTAAAGACACTGTACCACAGTGATATACGGGTACCCACATTTTCAGCAGCACAATATGTAATAGCGAGATCTTGAAAACAAGCCAAATGCCATCAACTGAGGAATGGGCAAAAAAGATGCAGTGGTGAGCCAGGCGTGGTGGCCCAGGCCCGTAATCCCAGCACTCCGGAGGCTGAGGCGGGAGGATTGTTGTGAGTTGGAGACCAGCCGGAGCTACAAAGTGAGTTTAATAAGGCCAGCCTGAACTTCACAGTGTCTCAAACAAAAAAAAAAAAAAAAAAAAAAAGATACAGTGCTTTTACACAACAGACTAGCACTCATCATTAGGGAAGGATAAAGTAGACTTTTGTAGGTAATAGATGCAACTTGAGAACATACTCATGAGTTAGATAAACCAGACTGAGACATGCAAATATTGTATCATCTCCCTTGACAAAAAGCATGTTAAAATAGAAATAAACTGAAAGGCAAGGGAAACTCAGATGGGGGAAAAGAAGAAAGAAGAAGGGGAAAATTAAAGATGGACGTATACATTGAAGATAGTTAGTTGAGATAGTTACTCTACTGATTTCTCTTAGTTAATTGAAAAGTGCTCATACCAACACTATTTGGACAATTAACTGCCTGAATCTTGTACTTTAAAATAATAATAGAGGGCCGGGCGTGGTGGCGCATGCCTGTAATCCCAGCACTCGGGAGGCTGAGACAGGAGGATTGTGGTGAGTTCGAGACCAGCCTGAGCTACAAAATGAGCTTAAGGCCAGCCTGAACTGCATAGTGAGACCCTGTCTTAAAAAGACAAAAATAATAATAATAATAATAGAGAATTGTTAGTCCCTTTTTATCTCGTTTTCAGATTTTTTTTTTGTGCTTTGTCTCTTTTAGAGAAATCCAGTGTCATAAACATTGGGGTTCAAGGACCTTTTGTGTTTGTTTTGTTGGGGACGCCCAAGGGGCTTTGGCTTGCTGCCTTCAGACAACTTGTAAGAGTTGGAAGTTGAACAAGCTTGACAGTGAGTACACTCAGAGACTACAGTGCTATTAGGAACTGGTTGGTCCTCTGCTCTGGTCCCACAGAGAAGCCTTGCAGAGCAAGCTTCCAGAGATTGGCTTACGATGAGATGACCCTGGGCAACTATTCCTGAGGACAACACCCTGCACAGCCCTTCCTACACATTCTTCAAGGCCCTGTGAGACTTATGTGCATTTTTTACCAAGTTGCAGGAAGCTGTCCAACGGGAGTTCCCACCTGCCCGAGCAGCAGAGGTCCCAGTGTTGCAGCTGGCTTTTGAGAAAGCTAATAAGGGCTGTAAACATGCATGACGGCCAGCCACATGGCTGAGATCTTGGAAGCTACGTGGAGGTGTGTCGCGATGTGTTTACTGAAGGTCAGAAGTCCTCTGGTTGTTTAAGTTGTGTTAAGTTTAATTTTAAAAATCAGACTTCTTCAAAGATATCCTGCTGCTGTCAATTGAGGCCAATGACGGCGTATCTGCGAACACTGCCATCCGTCCAGGCAGGAGGGGGTGCGATTGCCCCTCCTGCAGAAGGGAGACCATGAGCTCTTGCTTTTGCAGAGGCTAAATGGCCTCTGAGACAACATGGGGCATGCACAGTCTCAGAGAAAACTCAAACTCCGTCTCCCTATAGTTAGCTGGGAGTTCTGGTAGCAGGAAAAGCAGTTCCGAATTCAGAAATCTGGAATTAAAGACTCGTCATGGACATTAAATGGTTTCCAGAAATTACTGGGGCACTTTTATTAGATTTGTCCAAAGTTAGGAATGCCTACATTTCAGTTACGCAATCTGTATGAAACACTTCTAGGGCACCCAGATTTGAATTCTCAGGCACTCACCCCTGGGATAGGCAGGGGCTCTGAATTAGCCTGGGGGTGCCTTTCACGCTGATTACATTCCATGCCTCCCTCTCCTACTGGACTTTTTGGTCAAGTAGTGAACAGTAAGTGGAAGTCTACTGAACGGATTTATTTTCCTAAAATCTTACAAAATTCTTCAGACATACACAGATCCAGTGGCCCAGCTAATTCAGCAGGCACAGCACTGCGGCATACAGCGCTCAGGACTTGACCCGCACTGTGGTGAACATCTCGTTAGCTCCGAGAGCGTTCTCCTACAGCCGTCCTGATTTGGCAGATAAGCTCCACAAATCACATTGGGTTGCTTGGTAATCACGATCCTGGGCCAGAGAGATGGCTCAGTGAAATAAACACTTCCCTGGCAAGCGCAAGGGCCTGAGTTCAATCCCTGGTTCTGCCAAAAAAAAATAATAATAAAATAAAATAAGGACAAAGTAAGGGATAGAATTATTTGGGTCAGGGAGATGGCTCAGTGGAATAAGCACTTCCCTGGCAAGCGCAAGGGCCTGAGTTCAATCCCCAGTTCTGCAAAAAAGTGGATTATTCTTCACATTTTGCAGGCTAAGGAGATGGCTCAGTGGAATAAGTGCTTCCTGGCAAGCCCAAGGGCCTGAGTTCAATCCCTGGTTCTGCAAATAAAAAGAAAGATAATCACTATCCTTCTGATAATTTTGTGCAGCTATAGTGTCATTATTCCTTGTTTACTGACAATACTCAGACAACTCTTCTCTTCTAAGCGCTTCAGCATACTTTATGGGTGGATATTCTCAAGGTTTTGTGGCTACTGACTAGCAAAGTCACCAGAATATTGCCACCCGTGGACCTTTAGCTCAGAGTTCAGACTTGGTTACTGTAATTACCCTATTAGATGTGCTCTGGCAAAACCTGGTGACATGTCACATGTTCCTGCCTCTATAGTTAGTGTCACTAATCTTTTGGAAACAACCACTATTAAAAGTACCCTAGGTCCTCTGTCCCGTCCAGCTGGTCAGTCAACGCAGGTCACCTAGGGGAGGAGAGGGGACTGAAGGAGACAAAGAACAGGTGCGTGAGAAATGGAGACAGGATTCTGATCAAGTCTCGTTTATTCAAGGAAGCGATACAGCTTATATGGCAGAGGGAAAAGAAGTCCACATCACCAGTGACCTGGGTATACTAGGGTAATGCTACAGGCTAAAAATACTCAGGTGGTCAACTAAAGGAGTACGTGGCAGGAAGTCATGATGCAGCAATCCTACAGGAAGTGTAGCTTGTATCCATAAAAGGAATAGAAATGAAGGCTTCCGGGCTACGGTGCCCCCCACAGTCCTCCTTTGTCCAGTGTTTCGTGTGAGTGCAATCAGCAGCTCAGCATAGGACTGCCTGCATCCATATGGGAGCTTGCACCCAAGGCTCCTGGAGCAGGCCAGAGGGATCTTGGATGTCTCTGGACGGCCACGTGACCTGCAGACTTGCTTGTTCTGCCTGCTGGGGGCACAGACGTTTGTACTCGGGCTATCTGGGACAAGGCCACCTGTTCTCACGAGTTTGGCAGGGCCCCATGAGGAGTGTGTAGGGCCCGGGGAGCAGATGGACATCGTGACCTGACCTTTGCCTGAGATGCTATAGGCATTCCTTGTCTTCTTTCCTATGAAACACGCTGCCTCGAGGAATGCTGTTCTGGAGAAGATTAGCCATTCCTTCTCTCAGCTCCTACCCCTTTCCTAACCCTCTGTGAGACTGTCCCCATGCCGAGTGCACAGGTAAAGTGCAGTCTTAGCCAGGCGTGGTGGCGCATGCTTGTAATCCCAGCACTCGGGAGGCTGAGGCAGGAGGATTGTTGTGAGTTCGAGACCAGCCTGAGCTACAAAGTGAGCTTAAGGCCAGCCTGAACTGCATAGTGAGACCCTGTCTCAAAAAGACAAAAAAAAAAAATAAAAAAATAAATAAATAAATAAAGTGCAGTCTTGCTGGGCAGCCCTTTCTACCGTACGGAGCGTGGGCTCTGCTCGACCCCAGCTTTTGTGTCTTGACTCTTGCTGTGCTTTCTTCATCCTCTCCCGACCTCCCTGTGGAATTTCAAGAGCTGCACAAGACAAGTTATCTCCTTGCCTGCGTTTGTCAGTGATGACAACTGAGGTCCTGAGCTGAGTTCACTGCAGACCAGCGCCCCTGCTGGCAAGCGGCTTGGGGCTGAGGGTCGGTTCTGGCGGGAGACTTACGGAATGGGGCAGTTTGCCAGAGAGCTGATTTCTTCACATCTTCCCTGTCCATCAGCTCCACTTTACTTTTCCAGGGCTGTGGATTGAACCCATGGCGTCTGCCAAGAGGTACACATCTGATATCTATTTCATATTCTATTTTGAGACAGGGTTTCACAATGCCACTAAAATGTCCAGGTTAGGCTCAAACTTGAGAGTTTGCAATTCATCTGTTCTCAGCATCCCCAAGTCCAGAGGTTCTAGGTGGGCACCATCATACCCATTTTTAACCTATTATTTTAGGGGGAAAAATAAAGTAAATCTCAACAATTGAATGTGGCTATTAATGCACACAGAACCTGAAGTATATGGCAGTAAAATTCTAGAAATGAAACAGAAGTAAAGAAAAGCAACCTGCTTCACACAGCATCTCTGGAAAACTCCAAATTAAGAAGGAGCTAGACAGGCTGCTGACATGGACCACCCCAGTGGGTCAGATTTTGATAATGCGGCAGTGACCTCAAAAATTGTAACTCAGGAGCTCACTGTGCCCTGCTGGTCCCCACTGACGGCGTCAGGTGCTGCCTCCTCCACCCCAACACTCACTAGATGGACACTCTGACCTGGACTCACGTTTAGCTCTCACTGATAGTCAGATTCCAGACCTGCATCTCTAGGAGACATCTTACCTGAGTCTTTATTGAGCCTAAGCTTTACAGACTGTCTCCAAGTAAACAACCTATAGATTGACTCTAGCAGAACCCAAACATCACTCAGAAAGCTCCAAGTAAAGTCTGGTCACAACCTCAGAGGGAAGAGCAGCCCCAATGGGACCAGTATCTGAGTCTGCGGCTTCCCAGCAAGATGCAGATTTCTGCTTTAACCCTCTTTCTACCTCCTGTGCTCACCACCTGGAATCCACCTTTAGGGAAGGCCTAGGTGGCACTGAGGGGGACATTTTTTGCCATTTCTTTACAGGCTCAAATCTGGCCCCTCTTAAAGGTATGACTCATCTAGATCAACACTGATTTGGGAAATGGAGAAGGAGGTTGAACTTACATTCTTTAAAAGGACATGCACCACCATTATTGTTACTGTATATACTGATGAAGTAGAGAATAATATTTAGAAGAGCCGGGCGTGGTGGCGCAGGCCTGTAATCCCAGCACTCGGGAGGCTGAGGCAGGAGGATTGTTGTGAGTTCGAGACCAGCCTGAGCTACAAAGTGAGCTTACAGCCAGCCTGAATTGCATAGCGAGACCCTGTCTCAAAAAAAAAAAAAAAAAAAAAAAAGACAAAATATTTAGAAGAAATGTGTGCACTTTAAAAATGGTTAGTGATTATTCTCTTGAGAATACAAAGAAGTCTGCATGCATTTTCCCATGGACAACAACTGGCCAGGGAAGAAATCCCACCTCTTCCAAGTTATTTCCACTCCACGGCCCACCGTTTCCCAGTAGTGCTGTCTCTGGATGTACTCATTTTGTTTACCTTTTTCTAACTATCGCTTCCTCCCAATACCTCTTCCACTAGCCATCCAGTGTCCTTATACTAAATCCTTAGCCTGCTAAACACACATTCAAGGCCGGCCAGGGCCACACGATGAGTCCAAGATGGGTTTGAACTAGGTAGTAAGAAACACTGTCTCGTGAAGGAAGACTCCATGGCAGCTGCATCCCTAACCCTTCGGAGGTTGGATCACTCCCCGTGTGTAGCCAAGGCATTGCCCTCATTTACTGACATTAAATTCACAGAATCAGGGCGTGAGAGAGGTTGCTTCCTCTAGAACGTTGTCTTTGGCCATTTCTCATCTGTCTTTGAAGTTGGTCAGCCATGTCTCTGCTCACTTCTGTCCTGTCCTTTTTTTCTTGATGAAATTCAGATTGTCTGATAAACAGTTTTAATGGAAAAATAGACAGGGAAGCCCTTATTCTATTGAGCCATCTCCCCAGCCCATGGAAAGATAAACAGAGTGGTACCTTCTTATCTACGTCCCCAGCATTTGCCCCCAAGTGTAAATAGTGCTATGAGTGATTTTCTAAGAATGCATATGATAAAATGTAATTCATAAATCGTGAACAGGTAGACACTAACAATAGCATCTAATGCCGATATATAGTTACAATACCCAGGAACAACATGAGAATGGGCCTCACCTTCTTGTGCACGCACCCTGACTGTCATGCTGTAGCGTTGCTTGATAACGCATAGCCAAAGTGACATTAATGATAAGATACAGCAGGGGGACGTGACACTTTGCCCAGCAGGGTGGGGTGACATTTCGCCCTGCTACCGGCAGTGGCACATTCTGTACATTTTGTGAGTTTTCATCTCTGGTGTTTTCAATTTAACATTTACAGTCTGTACATGCACCGAAAAGGCACAACGTCACAAGTTTTGTCTTTTACGCTTTTGATAAAAGCAAGATAGTCTAGTGGGGAAGGCGAGCTTCTCTGTGTTAATGAAAGAACCTGCTTGTTTCAGCTGAGCTCAGGAGGACACGTGCCCATGTCTCCAGGGCACATTCCCCTCCCGGAGAGTGACAAGAGCCCACACACAGCATTGTCCCGTATATTAGTAAGTGCAATGAAATGTTAGTGGCGGGCCGTATGCCTGTCATCCCAGCTCTCGGGAGGCAAAGTGAGTCCACGCCCTGCATAAACTTAACAGTGAAACCCGGTCTCAAAAGGACCAAAGAAATTTTATTGGTAAATGCTGCACAGGCAGCGAGTATCAACAGTTCCTTAAAGAGCGAGTCATAGTACTAAGGGGACCCACTCAGTGCCGTGGAAGTCGAGCCCTTCTGTGAATGTGTGGCTTGGGCATCCGGTTCTTGGCATCACGTGACTTTGTGACACCTACACAATGGGATGGAATGTGCTGGACCACGGAGCAGGGCGCCTGGAGCTCTGCTATTAAGTATGACACAACATTTTATGTTTGCTAACTTTTATTTCTGGAATTTTTTTTTTTCCGTCTTTTTGAGGCAGGGTCTCACTATGCAGTTCAGGCGGGCCTTAAGCTCACTTTGTAGCTCAGGCTGGTCTTGAACTCACAACAATCCTCCTGCCTCAGCCTCCCAAGTGCTGGGATTACAGGCCTGCGCCACCACGCCCAGTTATTTCTGGAATTTTAAACATAATATTTCCAGACTCCATCAAGATTGCTGAGTGTTAACCTGTACAAGAGAATTATGTTACTTACCTTTACACCACAGCTCCCACATATAGAGGGCCAAGACTGTGCCCCAAACAGCCCTGACCTAATGGTTCAGTGTGTGAAACAGTGCAGTAGTTTTCATTCATTTACTTCCTGCACTCTTTGCTGTGCACTGCCAAGTCTTCCCCCTGGAGCGACAAGAGGGACCCTAGGCCCATGGCTCTGGGCTGGGGAGATGGCACTGTGGAGTAAGTGCTTCCCTGGCAAGCACAAGAGTCTGAGTTGAATCACCGGTTCTGAAAAAAAAAAAAAAAAAACTTTCCCCTGTGATAAAATATATTCAAGGGAATTTCTTTTTTTAATTTTCATTTTATTTTATTGAGAAACAAATAGCAAGCCGGGCGTGGTGGCGCAGGCCTGTAATCCCAGCACTTGGGAGGCTGAGGCAGGAGGATTGTTGTGAGTTCGAGACCAGCCTGAGCTACAAAGTGAGCTAGCTTAAGACCAGCCTGAAGTGCATGGTGAGACCCTGTCTCAAAAATAAATAAATAAATAAATAAATAGAGAAACAAATAGCAGTGAAACAGTTTCAAAACTGATTAATAGGACAGTTTCAAAAATTAATACATTGTACATAGTTAACTTCTTAGTGCTTATCCAGAGTGCAAAATGCAGACAGGATGTTCTGTGCAAACACTATTAGTACAAAAACAAAAAAAAAACACTATTAGTACAAATCTTTCTTCTCATTGAATTAAGCAAAAGTAGTTGCATATCTATTCTGTATATATGCATACAAAATGGTCTTTCCTTTGTATCCCCTTTTTTTGTTTGTCCTGTCAGAGATGGGTATTCCATTGGCATCTAAATACTATAGGCCCGTGAATTCAGCAAAACAATCAGACACAGTCCAGCAGTCCACAATAGTAGTGGGTTATCCGCAGGACTGGCAATGCCAGGAGTTGTTGACTTGAGCCCTTCACAGCTCAGCATATCACCATGGCTTTGCTTTATATATCTTGTTTTTATACTTTTCTGCTGGATGGTTAAGACCATGATAAAGCAAGACCTAGATAACAAGAAATGTAACTTTTATATCTGACAAGGCCAGTCAAGTCCCCTCAGGATTCATCCTGTAACCCTGTACCGCAGTTGGTAGATCCTTCGTCAGTGTGAGCCATGTGGATGAGTCACGGCCATGCTTGACCAATTTGCTCTCTGTGAAAGCCTTGAAGATATACTCATAAGTGAAATAAACCAGATCGAAGTGTGTAACTATCATATAGTCTCCCTAGTATAAGGACTCAGAAGAAGAAATACAAAAACAGGGAATGTCTTTAGAAACATAAGAAGGGTGGTTGGGTTGGGCGTGGTGGTGCATGCCTGTAATCCCAGCACTCGGGAGGCTGAGGCAGGAGGATTGTTGTGAGTTCGAGACCAGCCTGAGCTACAAAGTGAGCTTAAGGCCAGCCTGAACTGCATAGTGAGACCCTGTCTCAAAAAGACAAAAAAAAAAAAAAAAGAAGAAGAAGAAGAAGGAGGAGGATGGTTGGACCCCAGCACTGAATGCTGCGCCAGCCCCACCCCTAGGGCAGGCTGAGTCCAGCGATCGTGGCGAGTCCAAGCTGCGTAGTGAGACCCCGCAGCAACCAAATGCATTAAATAAATAAGCAGTAATCAAATGTTGAAATTTCTGCTATTTTTCCAAATGTAGTTGGTACAGGATCTCGACGCAGCTCAGACTCGTAGTGATCCTCCTGTCTTCAGCTTCCTGGGCGCGGGGAACACAGGCGTGTGCCACTACGCTAAACTCATTTGCTGGCTCAGCACGCCCGAGGAGCGGGTCGGCACCGCATGGGGACCCGGTACTGAACCCTGGTCCCTGCGCTTGCCAAAGCAGGTGCTTAATCCACTGAGCTAACTCGCCAGCCCTGAAATTTCTGCTATTCAGGATGATGGTGTTTATATATGATTCACTTTACTTTTTAAGATTTTTCTACTTAACTTTGGCCACGTGATGGTCAGTGTTGGTCATCAACATGTCCTGTGGGACACATACCATCAAAACCAGAAAAACACAACTCTGGGTGTGTTTGCGATGAGACGGACAAACTAAAATGTGGCTCGCTGTTCAGCATCACGCCCCTCCCTAGAGAAGTACTGGCACCACCCAGGGGGGTCGAGCGTGCTGAATTGTAGAGAGTGGAAAGGAGAGGCCTCGCTCGCTCGCACACCTGGCCTTCGGCAGGCGTGACGTCTGCTGCTGTCCTCGAGGATCCACGAGCTGCACGCTGCGAGGCAGCGCTTGAGCACGTAATTCCTCAGTGGCTCCTTGCGGAGCCTCGCCCTTCCTAAGTGCACTGCGGCTGAGTTTCGGGTACTTTTTCTGAGCTTGCTAGCTCCTTCGTTGCAGCAGTTACTGATCTCCCCAGTAGTTCTCAGACACGCAGAGTAGAAGCACTTAGCCTTTGATTGCAGAAGGAAGTCTAAGCGTCAATGGTGGCAAAGCCACACACGCTTACGTGTGGTGCATGAGTTCCGCCAGGACCTTTCCACTGTAGTGTCTCCACGAACAGCACTGCACCCAGGAAAGAGCACATGAGGGTGTTCTGTGCACCGCAGGATCCCTGCAGTCGAGCAGCTTACACATGTTCCTTGAACTGCAGTGCAGTTATGTTCTATCAACGCAAAAGAGTTGCAGAAACTAGGTGAGTGCATTTAATATGCATAATCAGAGGGCCGCTTTTCAGCAAACCCATTCTTTTTTTTTTTTTTTTTTTTTTTTGTCTTTTTGAGACAGGGTCTCACATGCAGTTCAGGCTGGATTTAAGCTCACTTTGTAGCTCAAGCTGGTCTCAAACTCACAACAATCCTCCTGCCTCAGCCTCCCGAGTGCTGGGATTACAGGCCTGTGCCACCACGCCCGGCTAGCAAACCCATTCTATGTGTATGTGCTTATTACATTTATACTGACTATATTCAGAAAAACCTAACAGTGTCTCTGTCATGGCCACACTCCATGTATTACATATAACTGATTAAGTGCCATGGTAAGTATTTATCATTCACCTTGTGTGTCCTGCTGCCAACAGGGAAGACTAACTGCCAACCCTGTGGGGGCCTGGTGTGCCACGCATCACTGGTGAGCAAGGTAAGCAAGTGTCTTAGCATTGAGATACATTTCTAGCCAATTTCTAAACATTTGGCCACGGGGACCTTCCCCAGCAGGTCTCATCACTGCAACCCTTCCACCTCGGCCATGCAAGCCCCTGAGGTGAGAGGTGTGCACGTCCACACCTACTGTGTGTTGTCCCTGCACTGGCAGGCTTCATTATATTGTGAGTGGAACCCCTGTGGCCTGCCCTTTGAGCTAAAGGAGAAGGGTACACTCTACACATTATTCACTACACTTTGCAAACCTTCCTGAGACGCTTTGGAGACTGGAGGACTGTGATGTTCCAGCACTCTGAGAAACTCACGGAATAACTTGTCAGTCATGGTGCCAGCGTGGCGTCTCTGAAAAGGAACACTAGCTCGGTACCCATGACACCTTCTGGCCTGGCAGCTTCCCTGCCTTTTGTCACTCTGCACTGGCCCCTATGGCGCTGGCCTGTCAATCTCGCCTCCCGCGACCGCCACCACCTCGGCTCCTGGCTGCTGTAGCCAAGGCAGGGCACCAGCCGGAAAGCGATGAACAGCATGCAGCAGGCAGGGTGCTTACTCTTCCGCCAGACGCCTCGCTCTCCTGCCGTCATGCATTAGCTCAGGGCCTGCTAACATTAGTCCCCAAATGTGGGGGACCACCTGAGCAGCTCTCCTTGAAAGAAAGGCGACTGTCTCCATTTTGACTGAGTCTGATCCTATTTCCTCATATTGTATTTACAGAGCTGGCTAGGACTTCTGTTTATCCTTCAATGGGCCTTAAGCAATGTGTACTGGTCTAGCTGAGGTGCTGGTGATAGTCTTTGAAGGTGGCATGCGTGTTTCCCTGGTAAGCCTGCTGCTCCTTAACGTGAGCCGGGTGGACACAGGACAGTAGAGCTAATGCTCCGCGCTGCCAGCTGGGATGAAGCCTCGAGAAAGAGGCTATGATTTCCTGGGGCTTGAAAGACTACATCAAAGCTGAAGCCCTAGACTTCCCAAAACATTAAATACTATATAATGCAGATTACTCTCTCTGCATATCCTCTCTGCATATGGCAGAGGTAAATGTAGGCCCCACACCTAGCCCAGCTCACAGTAGTCACCTACTTCCCACAATTCTCAGTGAATCCTCAAGCCACTCCCCCACTGAATAAAAACCTGGGGTCGGGTGAGACCCTGGGTCGCTCTCTTGGTTCCGGAAAGCCATGTCATGGCAGGACTTAGAGCCCCTCGACTCCCCGATGATTAAAAATATAATTTAGTGTCCTCATTTTCACCATGGGTTGCATGGAAAGTAGTAGATTGGAATCAACTTGATGGGATTCCAATAACGCAACTTTGGGATTACAAATATTGGTTTCTTGGACTGAGACGAGGACCAGGAAGTGTCTCCTACACGCAAACTCTCAGTCTCACTCGCTTCTGAAAACTTCAGACTTTGGCCCCCTAATCTTGCCGTATATTCCTGCAGCTTGCTGTCTGAGACACTGTCCTTGTTCACATGACGCCTGTGTTTTCTGTATCACAATGAGTACATTTGTAAATAAAACCTCACGAGTTTCACCCTCTAATGTTGAGTGATTTTCCAATTCTTACCTGGACTCTTTTCAACTCATTAATAGGTTTATGTTAGAGTTGTGTATGAAAGTGTAGTGCTTGGCATAATTTCCGGTACATCCATAAGCAAAAGCCATAGATACTTTAAGGCCTCTGTGCACGTGCACCGAACGCCTTAATTCCCTTGTCCTCTACTTCTCTTCGCACCCTGCCCTCTTCTTTTGCTCCCCAAGAGACGCACCAGCCTTTGTGACAGCGACTTTCCAGAAAAGGGGCTCACAGGATTAGAAAGGTCACGCTTACATAAGAAAATATCATGAGCTGATCTTCATGAAGCACACATCTTACGCTGCTCAGTTCTGGAAATAGAGCTGCTCTCCTCTTCTGATTCCTCATGAATCTTTGTTTCCTTTAGTTTTATGTGGAAATGCCTCCTTGCCTTTGGTCTTCATGTCTTGATTAGGTCTTCATGTCTTACATCATCATGCTCATTTTCAAGTTCTGGCCATTCTGACAGCCTTGTATTTAACCAAGACTCGTAGGACACATGTCCATTTGCTTTCTACATTATGTACAGAATACTTTCTTAGTTTCTGAATCAAATGCACATAGATAAGACTGTTGTAACCCACTTGGGTGCCGAGCCCCCATATCCTGTTATTCTTAATAGAACCTGCCAGGTGCCATTACCTGTTATTCTCGCTGGGGCCTGACCTTAGACAAACTGTTTCTCGCCCTCCGTTGGCAACAGCACCCCCCCATAGGTTTATGTAACCCCGCTCACCCGAGAAAACTCCCACCAACCAACTAGCTCCCCGTACCCCCTTGACTCTCTTAACTTCCGCCTTTTGCTTCTGTAATACTGCTTAGTTGCCTGCCCCAGACCCATCTCCCCCTTTAGGTCACTGCCCCGCTCTGTTCCGAGCCAAAGGTAAAAATAAAAAGGTCCCAAGCCACGCTAGACTGGCTCCATCTTAGCCCTTTGTTTCACCTGTTGCTAAATGTTCTGGGAAAGATACATGCAACTAGGCAACCACAAGGTTGCTCTATAGCCTCAGCAATCTCCAGGTGATCCTCAATCAATCTTGACAAAGGAACAATTGCCATTGGCTTCTGTAACCTGCTTGCTCAAGTTTCCCTGTTAACCCCTAATGGCCACAAGATGCTCCCCCCAAGGTTACCCAAGCATTACAGAAATACGTTATTCTGTCAAAAGTATTCTCTTCTCACTGAGCCAATCAATGTAAAGGTCAACCCCTATTAACCAATGCAATTAGCTTCTGTGACATAGCTTGCCTCAGCCCCCTTCACCCCATCCCGCGAGACCATACCCTGAGCCACAAAGTTCCCTAATATAGATAAAATATTTGTCTCCCCCAATCAAAATTGTCCCCGTACCCCCTAATGGCCATTTTAGCTTCTGTGATGATGCTTGCTTACCCCTCCCAGCCTGTGGTTTTAGGGCATAAAAGCCCTGCTGCCCAGCCCTCAGGGGCCCCTCCTCCTTCTCTCATGGAGAGGCTACCCGGTGGGTACCACCTAAAATAAAGCGCTTCTTTCCTTTTGGACTTGCCTCATTGTCATCTGATTTTTGAGTTACAACAAAGACCTTACATATTTCATAGAGTGCATTACCCCTGCACAAGTGGAAAAAAATAGGTTTAACATTTCTGGACCAATATGGCTGTTAATTTCTGTATAATGGCAACTCAGCATGCTAAACTGGGATAACTTTTTTGCAAAGTTGACACCAGTTAACGTTTCAAAAAATATTGGTCATATATATGACCAATGATAGCATGTTATGCATAAATAGCAGCAACAGAATTTCTGGGTTTCTTTTCTTTTCGTACTGGGGATTGAACTCAGGAGCTTGCACTTGGCAGCCAGGCATTTGAGCCACTGAGCTATCTCTCTGGCCCTATTTCTTTCTTTCTTTTTTTTTTTTTTTTTTTTTTTCCGGAACCGGGGATTGAGCTCAGGCCCTTGTGCTTTCCACACAAGCTCTTATTCTACTAAGCTATCTCCCTGGCCCCATGGTTATTTTTAAGAGCTCTTTCTTTTGGTGTTTTCCAGCTGCAGTGCTGTCTTCAAGGTTTGCAATTCTATATCTCTTTTTTTCTTTGTTTTGTTTTGTCTTTTTGAGACAGGGTCTCACTATACAGTTCAGGCTGGCCTGAAGCTCACTTTGTAGCATTGGCTGGTCTGGAACTCACAACAATCCTCCTGCCTCAGCCTCCCGAGTATGGGGATTACAGGCATATGCCACCATGCCCGGCTTTGAAATTCTATCTTGAGGTTTTTATTTGCTTGTTTGTTTTTGGCAGAACCAGGGATTGAACTCAGGCTCCTACGCTTCCCAGGGAAGCACTTATTCCACTGAGCCATCTCCCTGGCCCCCTTATTTCTATTTTTTGATGCCCTCCTCAGACTTCTTTTCCTGAGAACTATGCTTCTTTTTCTTTTCTTTTCTTTTTTTTTTTTTTTTTGGTGGAACTGGGGATTGAACTCAGGCCCTTGCACTTGCCAGGCAAACACTTAGTCTACTGAGCCATCTCCCTGGCCCTATGCTTTTCATAGTAGAGATCTTTTTCACTAGTTTATTTAAAGTAATTAGTAAACATTACTTTTTCATTATTGTACTGTACATAGTATTGATTTCCTAGTTTTTCCTCAGTGCTTTCATCAATGATATGTAATAATTTTGTTGATTATTGAGTTGTTTTAAATATTTTTCATTCATTTATCTATTTGGTACAGGATCTCACGATGCAGCTTGGAGTCATAGTGATCCTCCTGTCTCAGCCTCCCCAGCCCTGGGATTGCAGGCATGTGCCACCAGGCCGTTTTGGTGGCTGGCACAGTACACCTGGGGTTTGGGGACTGGCATGGCCTGTGGTAAGGAAGATCAAACCCAGATCCCTTGCACTTGCCAGGCAGGTGCTTAGACCGCTGAGCTATCTCCCCAGCTCTATTACTGAGTTCTGATTTTGTATCATCCTACACTAGTGAATCTAGTTACTAATTTTAGGAGTCTGTCACAGTTTTTTAGGTCTTCCATGCATACAGACAGGTAAACCTCAAATAGTAATTTGACTTTTCCTGCTCTATCTGTATCTTTTTTTTTTTCCCTTGCATAACTGTTCCAGCTGAAATCTTTTTTTTTTTTTTTTTTTTTTTTTTTTTTTTTTTTTTTTTTTTTTTTTTTTTTTTTTTTTTTTTTTTTTTTTTTTTTTTTT
>PVKA01018563.1:0-24145 GCA_004027165.1 Ctenomys sociabilis | reverse complement strand
GGATTACAGGCCTGCGCCACCACGCCCAGCATCCAGCTGAAATCTTAAGGCAAAGAAGAGTTGTCAGAGGGGTTTTCTTGTCTTCTTAATTTTTGAGATTTCAGGTGTTTCCCATTTAATATATTTTCACCAATACCTTTTTATGAATGGTTTTTAATAGGATCTAGGCCACTATATATGTATTTTCTTTACAGTCTCTCACATGACTACATATTGGATTTTGTCAGTCTTTTTGACTACTAAAATTAACAGGATATATTTTAATGCTTTCTCACAATTTTTCATTCATATTTGTTATGAGCTTAATAATTTTTCCCTATACTAACTTAAGAGTGTGTATGGTTCTTGTTTGTAGACCCTTGAGATGCATCAGAATATTACTTATATGGAATCATTTTGTTTTTCTGATGTGAACATTTATAGCCATTGACTACTCATCCCACCTACTGTATACACAAATCCATTGTGAGCTTTTTTTTCCACTAAAAATTGCGTGGATCTGAATCTTCCATTTTCTTGTTTGCATAAAATTAGCTATTTTATTGTCATTTCATTGTTGTTTCAAACAAACAGCTCTTTGATTCATTGTAGAATTTAGGGTCTCTTTATTTCTGCTTTTACCTTCATAATTTCCCTTCTCAGGAGGACTTTTCTTTTTTTCTTTACTGAGAAACAAAGTATATATTTAGAATTATCTAGCTCGACTCACTTCAGATGATCCCAATTTTGTTGGCAACAACCAATGCATCATAATCAGGAGCCAGCTGACATACGCCTTCTTCTCTCCATCAGACTTGAGTAGGGTATTGACCTTGGCAACATTGATGTCATAGAGCTTCTTCACAGCTTGTTTGATTTGGCGCTTATTGGCTTTGACATCCACAATGAACATGAGTGTGGTGTTGTCCTCGATCTTTTTCAGGCTGACTCTGGTCAGGGGGAACTTGATGATGGCATAGTTGTCAAGCTTGTTTCTCCTGGGGGCGTTCTTCCGAGAGTATTTGGGCTGCCTCAGGAGCTGCAGTGTCTTGGGACTGCAGAAGGTGGGTGACATTCATGTCTTCTGTTTTGGGGCCGCGGGTGCCTTTCAGCACAGACTTCTTGGCCTTCAAAGCTTTTGCTTTGGCTTCAGCTTTGGGAGGGACAGGGGCTTCCTTCTTTGCCTTCGGCACCATCTTGATAAAAAGGTCGACATGAGGACTTCTGATTGGGATTTCTCTTGCTTTTCCAGGAATGTGAGAAGCATCATGAGGGTGCTTGGATTTTCTAGTGTGGATATACACTGCTCAATTTCTTCTCTCTCAAGATTTCTTTCATCATGGCATGTGCTCTTATATGATGAAGTGGCACTGTAATTTAATCCTAGAAACTATTCCTTTCCTTAATTTCTTCTGAAAGTCATTGTTGTGCAAAATAGCATTCTGTAGTTTCCCTGTGTTTGCATGTGGAAGCTATGGAATAACTTGCACTGTCCTTTCTGCCATTTGTTTCTAGTCTCATTGACCTGTGATCTAAGAATATGCGTGCAACAATTCTGATTCTACTGTATTCAGATAAGAATACTCTTTGGCCTAGAACACGATTTATTTTGGAGAACAATCACATAATCTACAAAGCAATCTGGTAGAAAAGTTTGCTTCTATTCTGGTATATCTTTGTAAATTCTCTGTCTTGATGATTTGTCCATATCTGACAGTGGGTTATCAAAAGCCCCCATTAAAATTGTATTGTTTTTTTAATTTTTTATGTCCAGTGTTATTTGGTTTATGGTGTGAGAACCACTGTTTGGTGCATAAAGGTTTGCATTAGTTATCTCTTCTTACTGTGTCTTAACCAATAACTATTGAACATATTAGGTCTTCTCATTATTTTTGGTTTGAAATCCACTTCCTTGGAAATCAGAATAACTATTTCTGCTTCCTTCCTGTTACCCATTCCATGGAACACTGTTTTTTATTCTTTGATTTTCTAATGTGTGAATTTCATTTTACAGGAAATGTGTTTCTTCTAGCCACACATGATTGCTTTTCTTTCTTGATCTGTTCTGCCAATCTGTGTGCTGTGATTAGTGACTTTTGTACTGAGAGTTTGTACTGAATGCTATGAAGTCATTTTTCTGAACTCCTTGGGCTGCTGCTTTTAAGTTACTATTTATGTAGTTTTTTCTTTATGATCTTTGTTGGCTTCTTTCCTAGAATGCTCTTGAGAAGTTTTGTAATGTTGTTTGGAGGTAATGAATTTCAAGAGGTGCTTATTGTGGAAATACCATTTCTTCATTAACTGCAAAGGAAGGTTTGGCAGTATATATAAGTTGGGCAGGAAAACTGTTGTCACCTGGTCTTGAAACTCTATCCTGCAGCACTGAGTCCTTTAAGGTTTGTGTTCAGAAGTGTACTGAGTCCAATGCTATTTGTTTTACAACAGCAGTAATGTAGAAGTGTTATTGTGTTTCTGTGTCTAACAGCTGTTAAGATATTGTTTGTGTGATGAACATCTGTCAGTTAAATTATTGTGTGTTGTGTACAATTTTTCTTTTGGTCCCGGCTATTTGGGGTCCTATATAACTCAATTATTTGTATATTACTTTCCCTATATTTGGAAAATTTTTATTGTTAATGGGTTTTTATGACATTCATATTTTCTTCTGCTTTTGTCATTCCAGTTGCTCTGTCCTCTTCACATCATTCAGAAGATGTTGGATCCATTTTTACATTGTTTTCTGGCTTTAAAATTGCTTAAGTGAAAAAAATTAAAAAGAGGCCAGGGATATAGCTCAGTGGCCTATGTGTCTGCCTGGCAAGTGAAGGTCCCAAGTTCAATCCCAGATACTTCTGAAAAAAAATTAAAATTGTCTGAGTAATTGGTCTTTGAGGCATCATTTTACTGTATTTCTGAAATTATGTCCTCAAACTGGCCACTCCTATGGTGTATAGTGCCAATATAATTGTTAAATTAATGGATTTATGTTTGAAACTTTTATATAATTAGCCCTAATTTCATGAACATTAACATTTTGATAGAGATCCACATTTGAATACTACCTCTAGTTCATCTAACACTTTATTAGGTCTTCTGAAAGCTCCTTTATCCACTGTGAATATTCCAACCAATCCCTGTTCAGTTATACCTTCTTTCATCCTGCTGAGTGTCACTTTGATCAGTCCTGTAACCTCTCCTGCTGTCCTGTAGAATAATCAGCATGTCCAGCTTGTGCAGTTCTCTGCTTCAGTGTTCCAAGGATTAGTTCTGGAGGGTTTGGGAATTTGGACAGAAATGCTATTGCCATTTCTTCTTGTTTTCTAATTGCAACTGCTCATTGGTTGGATTTCTTTATGCTGAGCTTTTTGGACGTACACTGTAGACTGCTGGTAGTACAGAGTGCTCTTTACCATCCACTGATGGACTCTGGCTATGGCTAGAAACAGACCTTTGCCTGTGTCCTAGAATCAACCACCTCAGTTAATTTCAGCAGCAAGGATTCGGGGTATTTGGTCCAAAACGAAGTTCACTGGAAATGTATCCCAGCATTGATAAGGTCATAAATGTAACCAGAGTTGCCTTACACAGGGGAACCCATTAATGGCAACTTTTATGCATTCTCTGTAATATCATAGAAATTAGCTAATGTAATGTCATTGAAGACAAACTATATTTAAGGTACTATAGAAGCTCTTTGCCACATCTCCTGCAAGAATAAAGACTGTTCTTAACAGTCAGACTGTCAACATTCCAGAAAATGTCTACATCACTCTGAAAGGATGCGGTTATTGTGAAGGGCCCCAGAGGAACCCTGTGGAGGGATTTCAACCATATCAATGTGGAACTCAGTCTCCTTGGGAAGAAAAAGAAGAGGGTCCAGGTTGACAAATAGTGAAGAAACAGAAAGGAGTTGGCAAACGTCTGCACAATTTGTAGCCATGCGCAGAACATGACCAAGGGGGTCGCACCGGGCTTCCCTTACCAGATGAGGTCTGTGTGCACTCACTTCCCCATCAGTGTCGTTACTCAGAAGAAGGGGTCTCTTGTCGAAATCTGGAATTTCTTGGGTGAAAAACACATTCGCTGAGTTCATATGAGGGCAGGTGTTGCTTGCTGAGTATCTCAAGCCCAGAAAGATGTGCTAATCCTTGAAGGAAATGGCATTGAGCTTGTTTGAAACTCAGCTGCTTTGATTCAGCAAGCCACGGCAGTCAAAACCAAGGCTCTCAGAAAACTTTTGGATGGTATCTATGTTTCTGAAAAGGGAACAGTTCAGCATCTAGATGAGTAAGATCCAAGTGTTAAATCAGCCACAGAAACAAGCTTCTGTCTTGTAAAGCCAATCTGTGATATTTTAATGAGACAATGAAAGATTTTTATATAATAGAAAAAAAGATACTATACAAACTTTTATATAATTAACCCTAGAAACAATGCAGTTATAACTTGGTAATATGTTTACAATGATATTGCAAACATCAGGACAGCCCATGTACTGGCACACGGCTAATATGCTCTAAATGTGACATCTGTCTGTCCAGTAATGGTACTGTTACGGTTTGTATCTAGTGGCCCCCCCAAAACGTCATGTAGTCACTGGGACGGGCTTCTCCATTTGTGACTAGCTCATGATCCAATGCTGGGATTATGGGTGTGAGTGCTGTACCCACCCTGGCAGGTGTGGAGGGGGAAGCCTGAGTGCAACTTAAGGAGAGAGAGGCTTGCTCTCTGCTGCTGCTGCTGTTGCTGCTGCTCCTCCCCTTTGCTCTCGCTGTTTGCTATTTTCTGCCACCATGAACTGCTGTCCTCTACCATGTGCCACTCCGCCTTGGAGCCAGCTGATTATGCACTGAAACACCCACAAATGGTGAACTGAATAATAAGCCTTTCTTTCCATAATTTTGGGAGCCAGGTATTTTGTCCCAGCAAAGGAGAGAAAAGTAACTGAGACAAGTACAAAAGAGTTCAACAATAATTTTATAGACTAAACTATGCAAAAACCAACAGAGCTTTATAGGCATGCTATAAAAGATATAGGGAATTAGAAGCAGAACACTGCAAGAAAACATGAAAAGTAGACAACATAAGGCAGAAAGAAAAGCAGTATGAAACATTCCTAAAGGCACTGGAGCAATATTTGTATAATGGGTAAAATTAACCAAAAAAAAATTGTTGAAATGTAAAATAAAGGGACAAAAAAGAAATACAAAGAAGAAATACACAGGAAAAAATTCAAGGGGGAAAAAGTAAAAGGAACCTTATAAAACACCCAGAAACAGAAGTACATAAGAAAATATGATGGCAAAAGCACAACAGAATGTTGCTAAACAGCCGGGCATGGTGGCTCATGCCTGTAATCCCAGCACTCGGGAGGCTGAGGCAGGATTGTTGTGAGTTCGAGACCAGCCTGAGCTACAAAGTGAGCTTAAGGCCAGCCTGAACTGCATAGTGAGACCCTGTCTCAAAAAGACAAAAAAAAAAAAAAAAAAAAAAAAAATGTTGCTAAACAAACTGAAGAGTAAAAATAAGAAAACCACACTCACTTGTAAAAAATTAAATACAAATTTGGAAAAATGAGAGATTCGTCATTTTGAATGTGTCTTTTAGGACCTACAGGTCTTTGGGATGGGCTGAACCCTAGCCCAGATGCGTTCCTGCTCATGCTGGTAGATGGAGGGAGGAGTCAGTACCGCATCTGGGCTGCATGCCAGCTCCAGTAAACAAGGGCAAGCACCCCACAGCCAGGCTTTCACAGGCAGAGTAAGTCAGGCTGCACATGAGTGTGGCCCTGGAGTGGGCTGGGGCCCTTAGCTCAGACACCTCTTGGGATCTGTCCACCTGCCTGATGCAGTTGGCTCCAATGGGTGCCTCCTGAGGGAAGATAACAAGGGGAACCCTAGAAAGGGATCATGAAGGCCGGGCGTGGTGGCGCATACCTGTAATCCTAGCACTCGGGAGGCTGAGGCAGGAGGATTGTTGTGAGTTCGAGACCAGCTTGAGCTACAGTGAGCTTAAGGCCAGCCTGAACTGCATAGTGAGACCCTGTCTCAAAAAGACAAAAAAAAAAAAAAAAAAAAAAGAGAGAGAGAGAAAGGAGTCATGAAGAATCTGAGTATCACGACTCAACCATTTTCTTCACCCTGTCTGTGTACTTCAGTATGAGATTTCTAGGTGCATTCCTATTACTATAAATAACTCCAATGTATTCTTCTTCATGGCAGAGTATTCCTTTGTGGATAATTATGTTCTTTATTCATTCTTCTGTTTTTCTTCATATATATCCCTTTTATTTATTTCTCTTTCTTCAGCGTTCAGGCTAAAGTTTCAGGGAGGACATCAGAAAAGTTTCCACAGTGAACATCGTTTTGATCTCTTCCTGCATTATGTACTCTGTAATGTTCTCATGATATGAATTAGAAGTGAGCTGTAGTAAAGTTAGCCACAAGATAGGCATGTACTTTGTAGCACTTTATTCTGCAGTAAAACAGAGTTTTAGAAGCTATATCAGGGCCAGGGAAATAGCTCAGTAGAATAAGTGCTTGCCTGGCAAGCACAGGGTCCTGAATTTAATCCCTGGTACTGAAAGAAGAAAAAAAAAAAAAAAAGCATATTTCATAACAAGACTGTTTAAAAATATATTTGGTGCAGGGTCTCAATCAGAATCTTGGACTGGTAGTGATCCTCTTGATGTTAGCCTCCCCAGTGCTGGGGTGACAGGCGTGCACCACCACAACCAAGGGTGTGGTCAGCATGGCTTGTGTTGACCGGGATGGAACCCTGGTCCCTGTGCTTGCCTAAGCAGGCACTTGGTCTGCTGAGCTATCTCACCGGCCCTTGTAAGACATAACTTCTACCACATGTGATAAACGCTTATGATGCCTGCACCTGGAGAACCTAAGGACTGCCATGAGTTTGAGGCCATCTTGGGCAACATGGTGACACCCTGTCTCAAATTTTAAAAATAAATAAATAAAATTGGTAGAATATTACTTACCTGATAGTTAATTTAATTGTCTAAGCATAATTAACTTAGGTTAGAATGAGGAATATTGTTCGTTTAGGCTTTGACCTTGCATTACCGGAATGCAATCCATGGAAAACTGAACAGCTTCTGAACTGAAGGACAAAGCAATACAGGATATTTTACAAAGCACTGCAGTACTAGGAAATAAGAAGGCAAAATGAGGCACGGAGGTCAGGTGGTTTCAGAGTCAGCTTACTCAAGTCTTATACAGTACAAGTGACACTATTTCCTTCAAAAACCAGTATACACTTATCCTCAAGTTGATAAAAAGGGAGTACAAGTTAGTCACAATACTCATTTTCTGTTCTAGTAGGTGATTTGAACTTCCCTGGATTAATTTTTTTTTTCCAGAGCAAACTGTATCTGCAGTATAAACATACACACCCACCCACACACAGTTGCATGATGACAAACAGCTAAACAGAAAGCTGTGCAAACAAACATCAACACTGTCCTAACACCTGAGTGAGCAGGGAATATAGGTTAGTGGCACAGCACCTGCCTAGCAAGTTCAAGGTCCTTACTCCAATTCCCAGAGTAAAAAAATTCCTGAGAATATTTTGACTGGCAAACTAGATCAGACTTTATAGCTGACAGATAGGTCATTACATGACATTGAATCTTCTTTGAGAAACTGTGGTTCTGCTGGTTTCATTCAGTGAGGGACTCTCACAAAAATACATGTTTGAAAGCAGATTCAATAATTACCTCCCAGATAAAGCATGGCAATATGAGCGTGAAAAGAAAAAGGTAATAATAAAAGACAACCAAAAAATAATAATAAGAGAACCAATACTGTGTGCACAGTGAGAAAAGTGAAAATTATGCATTGCATGTAACCAGTAATTATGTTGTTGTATGAATAGGTATCCTCTTAAACAGGATATTTGCTAATTTATATGTTGTTTGAAAGGATGAAAACTTACATACATGTACAGAAATTGCTAGTAATATAACTGTAAAATGTGACATCAATTAAAAAAAATTATTGCTAGAATAAGTGTGCAGCAGTTTCAAATACAAGCTAAAAGAAAAGTTTGTGTATCGTGTTACCCCCTAGTTACAAAAAGCAAGGAAAGAACTGAAAGAAAACTAACCTCCAAATTACTGCTCCTACTGTTTTATAAGTTCAGCTTACCTTAACTTTGGATCTAATATACTGCAAAATAAACAAAATTATGTACTTGAGACAATATTAAACTCCTGTGCTATTGCTCATCAGAAGCCACCAAATTAAGTGAACACACATCGATTTGTTTGAGATAGGGCTTCACTTTGTAACCAGGTTGGCCTGGAAATTTTTCTCTCTTTTTTTTTTTTTGTTTTGTTTTGTTTTGCAGAACTGGGGATTGAACTCAGGCCCTTGCGCTTGCCAGGGAAGCACTTATTCCACTGAGCCATCTCCTCAGCACCTAGCCTGGAAATCACAATGATTCTCCTGCCTCAGCCTCAAGAATTACAGGAATGTACTACTCCTGGCTACCACATATTTCCTTAAAGAGAACTTAAAATCACTTATCAAGAGATCTATGTTAAGACAGAGCTTACAATATTTTCATTATAGGATATTTCCTACACATTTGTTTTTGAGAAATAACTGATCTCACTTTTAAAAAAAAAAAGGTATTTGGTAAAGGGTCTCACTATGCAGCTCAGACACACAGTGATTCTCCTGTTTTCAGTCTCCCAGTGCCAGGATAACAGACCTGCACCACCCACACTGGGTCTCCGTGGCCGGCTCAGCCATCCAGGGGTGGGGCTGGTGCACTTGATCTCATTTTTATGCAACTCATTTTTTTTATATATAAAGGTTTGAACCATATGAGAAGTGATCAAAGGATTTGGAAAATGAGCTACACCATTGTACATTATTTTGACACAATATTCATCCTCCAACGGAGGAAAATTGACACTTGTGTACAATCTTTCTATCAATGCTTCCTTGCAATAGTTTGCCATAATTAAAACAAAACGACTAAAGGTGTTCCCACATAATAAACATTTAATTTCCCCATTATGCAACTGTATTTTGAGAGGTACCGTAAAAGCGAAATGCTCCTTGTTCTGTATTTATATCAACACTCATGTACTTGTTTTTGATGTTATATGCATAACACAACCCTTTCTCACATTATTTACACAGGGTCTCCCTTTAGCAGAAACTCATGTATCCCAAGGTAAGTGGAAAAACTGAAGGGCTTGCATATATGTAATATCCCCCATCATGTGAGTTTTTTCATATATTTAAGAAAAAAAGGGAGGAGGAGCTGGAGAAATGGCTCAGGGAATAAGCACTTCCCTGGCAAGCGCAAGAGCCTAAGTTCAATCCCTGGTTCCACCAAAAAAAAAAAAAAAAAAAAGGAAAGAAAAAGAAAACCCTGCCACCTATGTTCCAAGTCTCTTCACTATTCTTTCATGTGGTGATAATTCTGTGTAGTGAAAGAGGTTGCATGCTGTTTATAAGTTTCCCCTCAATCTGATTTCATGTCTAAGTTACTTCATATGTTATTATACTCTCCCTTCTGTTTGCATGTATTGACTGCACAGAGCCTTTTCCCGTTTCTACACTTTATCCCAGGTAATTTATTTCATACACTTGACAATACCTCTGTATACTGAATACATCCACACACTGCTTATACTGCACTTTAAGTGTGTTCCTTCATGTGTTCATTAATGATCATGTGAGCTGAAAGCTTTCTCACATTGGTTACATGTGCGTCTACTCACAAGTGACCTTTCATTCGACAAACACAATGTGCTGAAACTTTTTCCACATTATTTATTTCATAAGTTATTTCCTGGAGTGTGAATCTCTTCATGTTCTTGACAATCTGTGTGTGCTAGAGGCTTTCTCACATTGCTTACATATACTTTTTCTCCCCAGTGTGAATCCGTACATGGCGTCGATAATGTTGATGCAATCTGAAAGCTTTCCCACATTGCTGACAAGCATAGGGTTTCTCTCCACTGTGGATCCTTTCATGTTCTTGACAAGTATATTGTCTGCTGAAAGCTTTCCCACACTGTTTACATATGTACGGTTTCTCCCCAGTGTGAGTCCGTACATGTGTTTCATAGTCTCTGTGTCTGATAAAGGATTTTCCACACTCCTTACATACATAGGGTTTCTCCTCCACGTGAGTCCATATATGTGCTTGACAATCTCTGTGTCTGACAAAGGCTTTCCCACAATGCTTACATACATAAGGTTTCTCCCCAGTGTGCATCCTTTCATGTATTTTCTGCACTGCTTTTCTGCTGAAAGCTTTCCCACAATGCTTACATATGTATGGTTTCTCTCCTGTGTGAGTTTTTTCATGTTCCTGACAATTATATTGTCTACTGAAAGATTTCCCACATTGCTGACATACATAAGGTTTTTCTCCTGTGTGACTCCACTCATGGTTTTGACAGACAGCATTTGTGCTGAAAGCTTTGCCACACTGCTTACATGCATAAGGTTTCTCACCTGTGTGAGTCCTTTCATGTATTTTCCAACCAACCTTTCTACTGAAAGCTTTCCCACATTGTGTACATACATATGGTTTCTCTCCGGTGTGAGTCCGTTCATGAGTTTGGCAAATACCACTTGTCCTGAAAGCTTTTCCACATTGTTTACAGGCATAGGGTTTCTCCCCAGTATGAATTCTTTCATGTACTTGACACTTATGATATGTGAGGAACCCTTTTCCACATTGTTTACACACATAGGGTTTGTCTCCACTGTGGATCCTTTCATGTTCTTGACAACAATCTTGTCTGCTGAAAGCTTTCCCACACTGATTACATACAAAGGGTTTCTCCCCAGTATGAGTCCGTTCATGTTTTTGACACACACCACGTGTGCTGAAAGCTTTCCCGCATTGTCTACATACAAAGGGCTTCTCCCCAGTGTGAGTCCGTACATGTGTTTCACAATCTCTGTGTCTAACAAAACCTTTTCCACATTGCTTACAAACATAGGGTTTCTCCTCTGAGTGAGTCTGTATGTGTCTTTGGCAGTTTCTGTGTGATCTGAAAGCTTTCCCACATTGCTGACACACATAGGGCTTCTCTCCACTATGGGTCCTTTCATGCTCTTGACAATTATCTTGTCTGCTGAAAGCTTTCCCACACTGATTACACACATAGGGTTTCTCCCCAGTATGAGTCCGTTCATGCATTTGCCAATTATCCTTTCTGCTAAAAGCTTTCCCACATTGCTCACATATATAGGGTTTCTCCCCAGTGTGAATTCTTTCATGAACTTGACAACTATAGTGGGTGCCAAAAGCTTTCCCACACTGGCTACATACGTAGGGCTTCTCCCCAGTGTGAGTCCATTCATGCATTCGTAAGTTATCTTTTCTGCTGAAAGCTTTCCCACATTGGCTACATAAATATGGTTTCTCGCCACTGAGATTTCTTTCATGATTATTCAGTGAACTGTTAGTGAAGGATTTTCCATGGTGTTTATTATATACGTGGGCTTTTTCTCCAGAGTGAGCTTTCTGATGTGTCTGATCATTGTGGTGAGAATTAAAACCTTTTCCCCATGGTATATATTTATACATACTCACTTTACTGCAACTTCTTTCCCCAACTTGAACATCCCTGGGTGTAATGAGTGACATGACATCTGGCTTCTCATCAGTGGCACTTTCCTCTGTGCAATCGAAACAGGACTTTACACAGAGCATAAATTTATGGAATTTCTCCCCAGGACATGTCTTTGTATATTTCTGAAAAACTTGGCATTTTGTGCAGGATTTGCTAAGTTTGTAACAGGTAGGCGATTTCTCTTGCAATCCCAGTTGCTCACACAGTTTGAGTGCAATGTCAGCCATGGTGGGCCCATCTCCTGATGAGGGACCAAACAGAGCCTTTCTAGGGGAAAGGCTTTCACCTGGTTTTGTACCAACAACTGTCAGATGCATATCTGTATCTGGAGTCTCAGAAGCCATTTCATGTTTATGCCATAATGTATATTCACAGGATTGCTCCAGCTCTTCAGTTCTGTAAAAGGTGACAGAAATAAAACAACCAGTCACATTTCCTATCTTTTAGTAATGCCTCACCATGAGATCTGGCTTGAGGCACCCTAGAAATATTGAATCATCCGCTCACTGTATGCTCAGCATGATGGTTTGATTGAAGCTGCGACCCAAATAGAAGGACTCATTTGGGAGTCTGTAACAACCATTTGCAATACTCAATGCTTACTTTCATTCTGAGTTATTAGAATACAGCTAGATAATGGGCAGGGGAGATAGCTCAGCAGTCTAAGCACCTGCCTGACAGCACAAGGGCCCAGGTTCAGTCCCCAGGAGCACATGCCATGCAGCTATGCTGGGCACCAAAACCACGCATGGTGGCACATGCCTGTACTGGGCTGAGACAGGAGGAGTACCACAAGTCTGAGCTTCACAGCAAGACCCTGTATCAAATAAATACATAAAAGATTTTTACAAAAGAATACATCTGGATGAAATGTGTTCTATTTATTAATGATTTTTTACATTTTCCCCTTGACCCCATCCTTTCCCCTCCACAAAGCTTCTTCTCTTCACTCACTCTGTGTTTTTTTTTTTTTTTTTGGTGGAACCAGGGATTGAACTCAGGCCCTTGCTCTTGCCAGGTAAACGCTTACTCCACTGAGCCACCTCTCTGGCCCTCTTCACTCACTCTAAAACATCAACCTTCTCTTTTCTACCATCTCTTCTCCATTTAATACAATTTGTGTGATTCTCATGCAAAACGTAACTTGTCATATTGAAGTTCTTCTCTTTGACTTATTTCATCTAACGTTATAGTCCCTAAGTCCACCCGTACTTTGGCAAGTGTCATCACTTTATTCTTCTGGAATGACAGCATTCTATTATGTGTACCCACCCGGGTTTTCAGTGCTGGAATTCAGTCCAGGGCTTTAGCACAGATACAACCATAGACTTTTTCATTTTGATTTGGAAACAGTCCTGACCACTAAATTGCCCAAGCTGAACACAACCCAGGGGAGTGCCAACTTGCCTTGCAGTTTGTTCTTTCACATGACCTCAATGATGTCATTTTTGGCATAACATGAACAAAAACTACATTTCAGATATTGGGATATTTCAAATACTCAGCTGTCAGATTAGAGACACTCAATGTGCATGTTTTCCTTGACAACTTTTATGAGATTAAAGAAGTTTGAACATTGCCTTTTTGTGTAGTAGGTTTAATACTATCACACATGAGGAAATTTTTCTGAGTGCAAATTACCTTAGATGTTTCCTGTAATTTCTGTACTTATCTTCAAATTGGTGACCATCAGAGTTTCGTTCTAAAGCATAGAAACAGAAATGCCAAAATCAGTGAATCAGTTTGAGTCACAGTAAAATGTGATTATGCCTGCAACATGTATCATAGTTCCTACCATTAAGGGACCTGTGCTAATGAGCACCACCCAATGCTGACTGCATAAATGAGAAAACAGTGTCTTCCTCACCTACGGCAGCCAGGAGCCTAACGGTCTCCCACATCACATCTCCGTAGAGCTTCTTTTGGGATGGATCCAGCAGAGCCCACTCCTCCCTGGAGAACTTCACAGCCACGTCCTCAAAGGTCACTGCTTCCTACAGAGTGAGATTCATGACACAAAACATCTCAACTCCACTCATAAAAGCTCCTATGAGCCAGGCGTGGTGGCGCAGGCCTGTAGTCCCAGCACTAGGGAAGCTGAGGCAGGAGGTTTGTTGTGAGTTGGAGGCCAGCCTGAGCTACAAAGTGAGCCTAAGGCCAGCCTGAACTGCATAGTGAGACCCTGTCTCAAAAAGATAAAAAAAAAAAAAAGCTCCTATGGCAAGTTTTCCAAGTGCTTACTTCAGATGCTGGTTGTCAAACATTTCATGTGCTGCACTCTTCAAACAGTTACATGTTCCACTGGAATCCAGTGCTAAAGCAACAGCACAATGGGGACTTGTGCTGGTCAAACCCAGGCTTACTTGTGTAAGGCAACATTAAAGGAGCATAAAAACCAGAATTCAATGAAGAAGTGAGCAGAAATATATCTGGCAAAGTGCCTAAGGGATCAAAGAAAATACCTTTTTTTCAACTTGTTATTTAAGGAATTGATTCCTGCACTGATTCTATTGAGGCATTTTGAAACTTCAATCTGCTTTCATAGACAAAAGCTTCATTTGACACTAAGCAAAAGTTATGACAGATTGGAAAGCTAAGGAAAACAATTATACTTTCTGCTGAAGGAAGCCTAACAACTGGGAAATGAGACTCATGAGGTCATACTATCCCGCGTCAGTAAAATGAAAGGTGGCGTAAAAGAGAGAAACGGGGTGCATACAATTACAATATATGAAATACACTAATCACCCACACTGTGCAAACGTTACAGACACTAATAATGAAAGGGAAAATAAAATAATGAATCTTCTCAGCACCAGATACACCTGGGATGTATGCGTGAAGGAGAACTGCCTTGGGTTCAAGGTCAGCCCAAGACACATAGTGACTACAGAGGCAGCACGGACTATACAGGAAAACCCTGAATGGAAATAAATAAATAAGAAAGAAAGAAGAAGCCAAAGAAGATGAAGGCAGGAAGGCGGTGTGCAAAGGAGAAAGGGCAGGTGGATGAAAAGGGAGGAAATGTGGAGGCGACAACAGCGTCCCTACCACAGACAGCTCTAGACAAAGGTGCTCTGAGGGGAGGGCTTGTGGGTAAGGCTGGTGTCACGTTGCTCTCCCCCTTGTTGCTGAGCCTGAAGATGAGAGTATTAGGTACAGAGGATGCAGAACTTTTCAAGGAGCCTCCGTCATTTCCAAAGTGGGGAAACAAGTCAAGAGAAAGGAAGGTCCATAGTGCATTGACAAATACATTAAGAAGAAGGATTTCTGCTGTCCCTCGGTACAGTGGACCCTTCAGATGGCAGCCATGATAGACACAGGACAGCACACTGACAACGAAGTCACCAGTGACATCTCACACAGGGTGAGGAAAATTTCCTCTCACTAAAGTCCAACATTAAATGTAAGGTTACAGAAACAACTCTGAGTTCCACTTGGACTCAGACAAGACAAGGTGCAAAAAAAGTACAGTTGTCACTAAAATGCGATAATTGAACAGACCTGTGTGAATTTCTCAGCACTGGGACCCAATACTCAACACCCACAATTTAAAAGCGGAAGGGTGGATTTGGGTTCACAGCCTGTAGAGGTTTCCCCATAGTTAGCTGGCTCCAAGGCAGGGTGGCTTCGCAGAGGGGCACAGCACACACAAGCTTGCTCATGGCTTGGCAACAGGAAGCAGGGAGCCACCAGGGCAGGAGGAGTGACAGATATACACTCTTCAGGCCACACCCACAGTGACCACCTCTTCCCACCTGACGTTAGAAACCCAACATCATGCCTAGCTATAAACCCACGAGAGGACTAATCCAGTATCACCATGATCCAGTCTCCCCCAATCCCTCTTAGGCATGCATGATGTCTGGGAGAATGTCTAGATTTAAACCCTAACCCTATCCCAGGACAAAGCCCCAAGACACTCGTAGTGACCAGGGCCAACACACACAATGGAAGACAGGCACGAAAAGGCCCATATAGTGTACAATAGCCCTACAACCATGAGGAAGGGCTGAGGGGTGGGGATACAGCTCAGTGATACACTGCCCACCTAGCAAGCACAGTGTCCTGAGTCTCATTCCTCGTACAAAAAAAAAAGGCAAAGTATAGCAAAAGCTGAAGCACATGTGGCACAGCACTGGGGCAGAGCAGAGAGATAAGATTCCATCATCAAACAGATCAGTTGGGATGTAAGCGGCACAATGCTTGCCCAGCAGGCACGAGGCCCCAAGTTCAAATCCTAGTACCACAATAAATAAATAAATAAAAGATATTCACATGGAGCATATTTTAGAGAAGGAGAAAGCAGACAGCAGGGGCATGGATACACATGGCAGGCATCCACTCCACACAGCACCCGCATTAGCAGGTTCCCAGCCCTGGGAGCAGGGACAGCACAGGAGCGCCTGTAGGAGCTGCCACAGGAGGGCTAAGAAGCCACAGAGCGCACGCTGAGGTCCAGGGCCCGCGTTCAGAGCAAGCGTGGCCGTCGTGCCCGCTGAGATCCAAGCCAGAGGGAGACGTGCTGGAGAATACTCGGGCTGTGGCACAGCCGGGTGCTCCTGAACAGCCTGTTGGACTTCACAGTGTCTTTCAGCATCCATGTAGAAAAGCATGCTTAGCACTCACCATGACAGCCTGTGTGCAGAGTTTCTGTCAGAGTTTAGCACTGAGTTGGGTCAACACTGACTACAGGAAGGGACAGGTAGCCAGAGGCATGGTACACAGAAATGAGAATCAGGTTGTAACACACAGCATACTGCACACGTTCCTCGAAAACTATTCTCAAATCGGGGTGCTTTTTATCCATCATTTATTATAACATGTTTGATTACTTTGCTTTTTAAAGCCCAAAATCTCTAAGCCCAATCTTTCATTTGTGCTGCTTGCTGGATTCTTTTCTCTTGCTGTTCTTCCCTCCCCATCACAATCTCCCTTTGCTCTTAGAGCAGCTCCCCTAAGGGCTTCAACATTGGCTCATCTTGCATGCAGTATCCAGATGAGACACACAGGAGGCACCCCACCAGCGTCTTCATCTGCATGCTAACTGCGCAGATCACCTGGACTGAGGGCAGTAGTGTCCCTAAGCTCTTGCTTGCTGCAGGCAGTTACAGTGTGTGGTGCAGCGGGCCCAGTCTAACTGCTTCCTGGAAGTTCAGGAGTTGTCTGACATCTGGAGTGCAGCCAAGGTACCGCACAGAAAGATCTGCTGAGCCCAGGCCACATACGTGAGAGAGAAGCAGGAGCACAGCAGGCTGACCGCCACTCGTGAGAGCCCTGGACACAGCTCTAGAGATGGAAGAGCAGACAAGGAGAGGTGTGCGGAGGTGTGCAGGCTGCACTCGCTCAGGCCAGCACGGGGGAGCTCTGCAGGGCAAACAGGCTCAGCAGCCAGGGTAGCAGAAGGGCGCTGCCACGGGATGGCCAGGAAGCCAGAGGGGGATGCTGGGACAAGGTTCAGCGCTTCTGAACAGGCATGGCTGTCACATCTGCTGAGATCCAAGGCAGAATGAGACACGAGAGTAACATTTAAACTGTGGCATTGGGGGCCAGTGAGATAGCTCACCAGACTAAAGTGCCTGCTCAGGCAAGCTCAGGCAACACAAAGACAGGGGTTCAATCCCCAACACCACATGTGGCACCAGCCCTGCCCCCAGGGCGGGCTGAGCCAGCCACAGAGACCCGGGTGGGAGTGGTGGCGCAAACCTGTAAGCCCAGCACTGGGGAGGATGAAAAACAGGAGGATCACTATGAGTCCTCATAGTGAGACCCTGTAACAACCCAATACTGTAACCACCAAATACATTGATAAATAAAATAAAATACATTGACCAAATCTCAGCCTGGTAACTGTGCTGCTGAACAACGTACTGGGCACAATAATCCCCTTGATGCTCACTGGAAAGAAAGTTAAGCCTGAGACCAGCTCGTGGAGCTCTGAGGCCAGCGGCAAGCAGCTAACCGGGCTCGTGGACAGTGACCGCAGGAAGGGCACGCACTCGGAGCCCGGCGAGCCTGCGTGGGGAACCCGGGAGCACGCTTCTCAGAGAGAGCATGTCCTAAGAGGCAAACATCTGATTTAGGTATTCAATGAAATGCACTCACTGAAAGGATTCATCATTTTATTTATTACTTCAATCATTTTATTTCTTTTCAATCTGCATACCACCACATAAACCAGAAGACACCTTCTTTCCTACTGAATAAAACCGGCAGATGAGGGTGCTGCAACCCATGAGCAAACTCTGATCCTGGGGAGACTACAGAGAAGGGCCCACAATTTAAAGATCAAATTGGGCAATTCACCAGGACACTGTTGGTATGAAACCAGCCCACAACTGCAAATACCTGAAAACATGTATCTGAAGTTCATGTAGTAAACCACATATTGCCTCAGAAACAGACCGACCTCAATACACACGGAGACGGTTTTAGCGACAAACGTCCATTCCTCAGGAGCACAACTGAAGCTGTTATTTCCAATGCACTTAGCAATACGCAGACAAGAGACAGTGGGCAGACTTGGATTGTTTCTAAAACAACAAACAAACATTTCTTCTCCAAAACTATTCGTGTACAAAAATTCTGTACTGACAAAAGGACGTTCCTTCGATGACAACACGTGAGTGTTCTGTACGCTGTCATACGGAAGCAGCACAAGCGCCAGGGGGGCAGCTCCGCGCTTCCAGCCCACACCCTTCTCTCCTGTTGCGGCGCAGGCCCGGCCTAAGCCACACTGAGCACGCAGTCGGGACGGCGCAGTCCACCCCGAGCTGTGCTGAGCGCGTTTACTCTGCGCTCGCGCAACGCGGGCTTTGGCTTTCAAACAGGGTCTGAGTGCTTTGAGCTGGACTTGGGCTTCCTACATGGCCCAGGGTGGCCTCCAAGTTGTCCTTGTCATGGGCGCTGGGATTCTCTGTGGGCATCAACAGGCCCAGGGAAAACACACAATATGAATAAAATAGTCTCAACCTAAAGTCATGGAATGAATATAGAAATATGTGCCATTAACTCATCATTTTGGGATATGATGTCAATGCTGGGGGAAAAAAAAAAACATGTTCAGTTACATACATATCTTTTAAGAAATATGTGAAGCAAAACACTTCATCAAAAACAACGAATAAGCCAGGTGTGGGTGTGGGTGGCACATGCCTATAATCCCAGCACTGGAGAGGCTGAGGCAGGAGGATTGCTGCAAGTTTGAGGCCATCCTGGGCTACAAAGTGAGCTCAAGCCCAGACTGAACTGCATAGGGAGACCCTGTCTCAAAGAGATTTAAGAAAAGAGAGATAAAGGAAAAAAAATGAAACATGAGTCCATATATTGGAAAAGAGGGGCCGGGGAGATGGCTCAGTGGAATAAGCGCTTCCCTGGCAAGCGCAAGACCTGAGTTTAATCCCCAGTTCTGCAAAAAAAAAAAAAGATCACACACACACACACACACACACACACTTATATATATACATATATACATTGGAAAAGATGGAATAAGAAGAAAAAGGCGATAAGAAAATACAAAATGAAAAGAAGAAAACACTGTTGGTATGAAACAGGGATGCTGGACATGCTAGCAGCTGCACAATCCCCACCACACGGCTACCCATGCAGGCCTGTAGTGCTCGACCACTGCTGTAAACCCCACGAAGGGCTGAACTCGAGACACAGGCCGCTGCACCCCTGTGAGCCAGGATACTTCGCAAGAAATGAAAAGTCAAACAAAATTATCATCCAGTGAACTTTAGATGGTGTCCTTTTCTCAGAAATGTGTAAAATTACAAGTACACCCACAGGAGAGTTGAATGGTGAACAATGAAATGGGAGAAAGCAACAAAGTGACGGTCAAAAACATTTTCATCACAAACTCATCTCTTAGTGAGTTTTCAATTATTTTATTTGATTTGATTATTTTGCAGTATCAGGGATCAAACTGGGGACCCTGCACTTGCCAGGCAGGTGCTGACACCTCTGAGCTATCTTCCCGGCCCCTTCAATTAGTTTACTGAAACTTTCTAAACATGAATCAGGATGCATTCTGTTAATGTGCCAATTTCCCACGATGAATGTATTTATTCTGTAGAGAAAGAATATACAAACATGAGCATTACGTTAAGTGATCTACTCATCTGGGCATAACGGTGTTTGTTGTTAAAAAGAATCCCAGGGCCGGGAAGATGGCTCAGTGCAATAAGTGCTTCCCTGGCCAGCGCAAGGGCCTGAGTTCAACACCTGGTTCCACAAAAAAAAAAAAAAAGTGAAAAATCTCTGCAGCTTGTGTCATTAGGTTAATACAATCTTTACCTAAACCTAGAGAACACATTTATAAGAAAAGGCAAATAAAGGCTCCTTGTGTGTGCACAAGCTGATTTTCAAACCCAGGATAAAATCTCACCTGGCAAAGCACATGGCTGCACCAGAACACAGCACCTCATCTCTGCATGTCCCTGGGTGGTACCAGGGCTCCCTGGGCTGCTTGACGCTCTAGGTACAGTGTGAGAACCACAGATGAGAACAAGGTGTATGATCACGAATTTTGTGTGTTTGTCCCATCAGATGAAGCCATGGTGACCTGTGCCACACACACACAGAGAAAAGAACTCAGGTGATTGTTCAAATTGTGACAAAAGTATTTTCTAAAACTCAATTTGTAAAATTATTTTTAAAGGTATTTAATGAAGAAAAATATCACCATGATTATTAAAACACATCAGCATATGAGGAAAACCCTACCAACAGTGGGGACACAGTACATGAATTATTGCAAGATCAGAACTAAGTCAAAGAGAGTCACTGTCTCCACCATGCTGTCACTTGAAAAAAAAAAAAAATCATGTTATCTCAGGGCCACATACGGACAAAATGGGACAGAAAGATTTAAATGAAAGAAATAACTCTATGAACAATCAGATAGTCAGGATGTACATGTTGAGAACAATGACATGGAGACTCTTGTCAAAGGCCAGGTCAACCGGACAAAGCCGTAGTGTTTCTCGTCGTTGAATTCTCATCGGAACTCTGCCAACGGCAGGAAGCTACACGACACACAATCACAACACACATAAGAAGTCAACGTAAGCCGGGCGTGGTGGTGCATGCTTGTAATCCCAGCACTCGGGAGGCTGAGGCAGGAGGATTGTTGTGAGTTCGAGACCAGCCTGAGCTACAAAGTGAGCTTAAAGCCAGCCTGAACTGCATAGCGAGACCCTGTCTCAAAAAAAGACAAAAAAAAAAAAAAAAAAAAAAAAAAGAAGTCAACGTAGAGCCCAACAACCCACCTCCAGGTCAGGGCACAAAAGCTAGAGAAGTCTGAATGGCTGCCGTGCAAGCACCTGTGTTTAGCTGATTATCAGTGAAAGTAGAAAAAAAAAAATTTTTTTTTTGACTGGTACAACTGAAAATGCAAGGGCCGGGGAGATGGCTCAGTGGAATAAGCACTTCCCTGGCAAGCACAAGGGGCTGAGTTCAATCCCCAGTTCCACCAAAAAAAAAGCAAGAAGGCCCCTATGCCACGTGGACACAATGAACATTTTAGAGACAAACTATAGTGTCAAGAGTGCATCTCATTATAAGATGGACCTGGCTTTAAAACTTCACACCACACTTCTGAGATGTGCTTGAAACACCCCTGCCGCCTCACTCAGACTCCCCCAAGGCATCCTTTACTTACTGACAGAGCCTGCTCCTGTGTCTCTGTAATACTGGGACACGAGGCGCGCCCAAAGCTCTCTCACACACCACATGGTTGAAGAATGCTTTAGAAAAAGACTGCATCACGCTACCGACGAATTCTTTAAAACTCGGCACATGTGCAAAGAGAAAGATGGCACAGAAATGAAACTGGAGATGACCTGAATGTCGGGAATCACGCACACTGCGATGTGATGACGCAGTACACTACATGCTAGAGCCCGGCGTGGTGGCGCAGGCCTGTAATCCCAGCACTCGGAGGCTGAGGGCGGAGGATTGTTGTGAGTTCGGGACCAGCCTGAACTGCATAGTGAGACCGTGTCTCGAAAACACAAAAATAAATAAATAAATAAATCACATGCTAGTTCCACTGTATTAACAAGTCAAAAGACTCTAAATTTAAGAAACAGCTACTAGAATTCATTCTAAAAAACAAAGGACATAGTTATACTGTCAAATCTAAAATAGAAGAGTGGGGACCAGAGAGATGGCTCAGTGGAATAAGCACTTCCCTGGCACGCGCAAGGGCCTGAGTTCAATCCCGGATTCCACAAAACACAAAAACAAACAAAACAAAAGAGTAAAAAACAAGCCAGGCGTGGTGGCGCATGCCTGTAATCCCAGCACTAGGGAGGCTGAGGCAGGAGGATTGTTGTGAGTTCGAGACCAGCCTGAGCTACAAAGTGAGCTTAAGGCCAGCCTGAACTGCACAGTGAGACCCTGTCTCAAAAAAGACAAAAAAATAAATTAAAAAAAAAAAAAGAGTAAAAAACAACAACAACAAAAATCCAGAGCCATTCTTTTCCACTCTTAGGAACATGCTCCACACTTACACAACACACGCAACATGGTAATTTATACGAAGTTCCAATAAATGCATGTTTCTTAAAAAATTAAGATGTGACAGGGTTGGCAGTACATGAACAAATCATTCCTCCAGGGTGGCAAGTTGTCCAGTGTATAGGTCGAGGATCTGATTTTTGCATCATAAATATTCACACTGCATTGTCAGTGGACACAGAAAATATGTAAAATATGAAAATAAAACATAACAGATACTGCGGAAGAAACTGTAGGAGTGAGGAAATCAACAACACTAAAACTGTAAAGCCACAAACTTTAAGGTGATTTTTAAGACATACAAAAGGACTGGGGAGATAGCTCAGTAGAATAAGCACTTGCCTGATAAGTGCAAGGGCCTGAGTTCAATCCCCAGTACACAAGAAAAAAAGAATGATGGCATAGAATGTAACTTGGAATTTCTGCTTAGGAAAAAAATTATAACATGAACACGCAGAAGGAAAAATTACAAGAAGACACTTTAATCACTGTGACAATGAAACACGAAGAACAAAAAGATTTTATAAGTGTCTCATAACCAATATAAAAATAGAATAGAAGCAGATATTTTATACAAGGGCTGGGCGGGTGAGAGAGCCCAGCAGAACAAAGCGCCTGCTTAGGCGTTGTGCAGGGGTGTGACTGGATCCTGGCACCACACGCCTCACAGGCCTCACCAGCCCAGACCCCAGGTCGGTTGAGCTGACCAGAGTCGGGGCATGGTGGCGCAGGCCTGTAAACCCAGCGCTGGGGAGGCTGAAAACAGGAGGATCACCACCAGTCCAAGGGCCACAGCGTGGAAAGAAGGCACTCGTGGCAGGCAGAGCCCTGGTGACACTCAGGGCCAATATTTCATTCTCTGAAGGGCCGTCCCGTGTGCTACGTGCCACTGATGAGCGCCCCTGAGCTCTCCCTGTGCTGCAGATCTCGCTCATGCTGCAGGTCCTGAGTCTGACAAGAGTTGAGAGACACACACACACGCACGCATGCACACACACGCGCGCGCGCGCCCTGCTGCGCACAGTCGGCAACGCCTGGAAACCCCACACACGGCAGATGCAGGGGACACAGAAGCTCCTGAGTGACAAGGAGCCAGAAGGGGCAAGGACCACAAGGGCTGCACCAGGCACCAAGCGGAATGGCAGTCACTACCCACAGTACTCTCTGTCCCTGGACACCCTGTGTCCTGACCGCCTGCGCTACCTCTCAGAGGCGTGCAAACCCACAACAGAGGCCTCGGCCTCACGGTCTCCGATGACACCGCCTAGAGACGGAGGGCAGGCCGAGAGGGCCTGGAAAGCAGGCGTCCCTGCCTGAGGAGGCCTCGCCGGGAAGACTCGCTTTAAGGGTGCTCAGCTCGCTCGCTCGCGCCCCTTCAACCGCGCGCGGGGCCGCCTCCGCTCGGACCCCGCCGACCCCGCCCTCCCGACCCGGCTCACCATCGCGGGGGCGTCCCTCCCGCGCAGCCGGCAGCCGGATGGGGCCGCAGACGGCGTTCTGAGCCGACTGAGGACTCCTGGCGTTAGGCTCGGGGATGAAGAACCAGCGCGCAGGAAGTCCCGCCCCCCCCGGTGCTCTTGATTGGACAATTCGTGCAGCCCGCCTACGGCCGCTGATTGGCTGTTCTGCCCTGTCACTCTCTGTCCAGGGCGAGGAGGACGTAAATTCCTGCCCGAAACTTCTCGCCAAGGATCTTTTCGGAAAGAGGAAAGATACCTCCTGTTGCTGTGCATGCAGAAATAATAGAATCAAATAGTTATACTTAATTACTTAAACTGTTACGCAGATTAAACACAATCCCAATCAAAATGTCATTCGCATTCTTCACAAAACTGAAGAAATTAAATCAAATACTCATGTGGAATCTGGAGACCCGAGGGGATTAAAAGTCATCCAGGCAACGAGGACAAGGCAGGAGACCCTAGAATCTCGTGCTTTGAGACATACCGCAAAGATACAGAGATGAAAACCCTGTTCTACCGTGCATGGGGAAACACTTTTTTTTTTTTTTTT
>PVKA01018562.1:0-43647 GCA_004027165.1 Ctenomys sociabilis | reverse complement strand
ATTGCAGGTACACACCAACATGGTTGGCTTTATTATAATTTTTATGATAGGTTTTGCTATTTCCATTATCTATAATAAATGTGTCAGTCAATTTATTACATCTTAACTCAATAGTTCTTCAGCATTGTTCTGTTTCCTTGAATAAGCCAAAAACAGATTTAAAAAACGATATAAGAATTTTCTACAAAAATGAAGCCAAATTTTGTAACAAGAAAAATATTTCTCTAGGAAGAAGCATGAAAGAAAATGGACACACTTTTTAATTTTATTAAATTATTCTCAGAATATAAACCTTCAGTTATGATGTTCTCAAGATCCAAATTCTGTTTATAAAAATAAAAAGTTTGAATAGAAGGGCTCCTTGAGGAAACGGTGACAGCCTGCCCTCCCCTTCTGCCACTAGGTGGAGCCCAGGCATGTAGATGGCAACCTCAGATTGTTTACATTTGCTATGTTTGATCACTGGCAGTCACACATGAGCAGGACCATCTGAAGACAAGTGCAGAGCAGATGTTTCTTTGACTGAAATGTCTTGGCAAAATGTAAATTAATGAAAATTAGACACTACTTTTCCTGAGGATCCTCTTTCCTGAGTACAGATTTTCCTTCACAGAAAATACATAGACCTCTCCGTCTTTACCCCTGGTTCTCCACATTCTATCCGCTCCATAAAGATCAGTAATGTGGCTAAGATTATTACTGTTCTACTTTTTCTTACTCATTTATGAACTCACTAATCATAGAAACACTGATTTATGTTCATTTAGATCCCTTACACACTGTTAAGGTGAGTCCAATTGAAGAGACCTTCTCTCTCATGAAAAAAAAAAAAAAAAAAAAAAAAAAAAAACTCTTAGATCATCTCTAAGGGTTGGTCATCAAGTTCAAAAACAGAAACAGTGGTCTTGGGACAACCACATACCATTCATTTTGTTGCATTGCTAGTTCTCTGGGAAGCAGGACAGTCCTAGAAGAGAAGCTGTGTTCCTGTGTACAAAAGGCACAATGAGAATGAAGACACCAGAGATTTAGTGGCTTGATATGTAAACTGGTCACTCCTGTGGGAATTATCATGGAAAGAAATCAAAAACTAAAGGCTCGGGACCAAGATAGTAAAGGCTTTGCAAGCTGTTGGAAAGTTTGCAACTTTCCAGAACAAATAATTTTTTGACATTTGTAGTCTTAATGTAATTTATTTTAATTGACTTTGATCAATACTGAAAGTTTATGACATACAGTGGTTTTAGTTGTATTCAGGCAGGGATTTGAATTCCACATTGTGCTATGAAGACAGTAAGGAGTGGACTGCTAAGTTTAAGAAAAGGTCTCATTAACTTCCTAGCATATGTGTTGGAGCTTTGCTCTGCTGTTCTCAATTTGCTACTTGTGAAGGAAATGTTTTTCAATTCGTCTCTGAAAACCATGCTTGTGATAGTTTCTGAGTCATATTTGCAATTACTAGAAAGATAGCTATAAATTTGTAACATGGTCATGGTTGGTGTTCGGAGATGGAAAAGTCAATGTTGGAGTAAACAGAACACCTTTTGGTAAAGAAATAGCATCAACTACACCATCAAGTGCAGCACCAGTGCCTGTACATGGGACAAGTGTTTGAATGACATGGCTGTGCAAGAAAGGTGCTCCTGCACTTCTAGGCAGGCAGACATCTTTTATCTTAGAACTTACAGTGTATCTACCACCTTGTTAGGGCTACATATGCACATACACTAATCAGTTAAGTTGAATTCAATGAGAAAAGATTATATATTGCTATTCTATGCAATATCAGAAATGAAAATGGCAGTGGAAGATCCAAGGATAGAGTTCTACCTCTTTCATGTGATTTCTTAACCACCTGGGTGGAGAGTGGAAGAGCAGCTTCTACAGGACAGTAATAAGTTGTTTTCTTATACTATGAACAACTCAGATATGCTAAGGAAGAAGGACTATGATTAAAAACTTAGGAGGGGAGAATCTTCTGACAAAAACAAAATCCAACTACAAGAATATCAGCGTTTAGGAAAGAAAAGTATAGGGAAAAGTGAAAAAATTGTCCAGTGCTAGTGAATCATAGATAAGACAGACAGACAGACAGACAGACAGACAGACAGACAGATAGATAGACAGATGCTGTTATGTCAATGCCCAGAGAAGCCACTGTGTGTTTGGGGTAAGAGAGAAGACCTCTTTTATTTATTTAATACTTTTATTCAAAATGTTTAATACCTATTCCTTATAAAAAGAAAGTATTAGAGGTAGCCTTCGTCTGTTTGAGACAAGGTATCACTATGCTGTTCAGTCTGGCCTTGAGCTTACTTTGTAGCCCAGGCTTGTGATGACACTCCTGCCTCAGCCTCCCAGAGTGTGGCATTATAGGTATATGCCTCAACAGAGGCAGTCTTTTGTAAGACAAGTTGAGTTACCATAGTTCTCTTGCTCATAAATTTCCAAGAAGGTCACATAAAAGGCTTATTCTACAGGTGTAGACAAAGGAAGGGATATAGAAAGGAAGAATCATGATGTGTGTGTATGGACAGTACAGTTGGGATAGATAATGCTGTGCTTCTACATAATTCTATGAGAGGCAAGATTTGCACTAATAGTGGCTGGACAAGATATTATGTCAGCTTCTAGTACTATGGACAACCACTAGGAAAATAACAAGGTAGAAAATATTAATTATTGAATCTTTGATGTAATTCAGGTATTAAAAAATAAGATACACAAATAGCTACACTCTCTTTATTTACTGATAAGAGACATACGGTATAATAATGTCTGTAATTATAATATCATGTATGCACCTTCTATGATACCAAAACATTATGAAAACAGTTTGCAATGTATTAATTTATCAAATCCATCTTGTCAAGGTATCTTAAAACTGTCTCATTGATATTTGTATTTCAATAAAAAAAATTAAAAAAATAAATCTACAAGATCATACAGTAAAAAAAAAAGGCTTATTCTGGTCAGCAAGTCTCTACAAACTTCTGTCCATACAACCTGTGAATATTGTACTTTTCTCGGTCTTTGTGAAATAATTCTAGACACACATAGATCTCCTCATTCTTCCTTAAGCATTGTTTGTCCTCTCAAAACAGGGTAATCTGTTCCCTCTCTGTGGATTCCTGTTGCTTAAAACCACACACTGGATGCCTCCCTCTGGTGTTTGCTAAGAGCTCAAGGAAAAAACATGTGTACTCCTAATTAACCTTCCCTCTCCTCCACCCCAGCCTATTATCTATTTCTCTATCTTTGCTGTTCCTTGCATGTAACTTATCACTGGGAACCATACTATATATTCTATGGACCTACTGCTTTAGACTTTTTTCAACTAGAAAATAAACTATCTAGGAGAAAGTACTTTGAAATTATGACTATTGTTTTGGGTATGTCTTAGAACCTGAGACAGTTCCTGGCACAGAGTTGATACTATGGATATCTTTTGATTAAATTAAATCACTTTTGGTAAAACAAGTTATAAAAATTATCAGAAATCTAGGAAGAGAGGTGATGTGGATCTGCAGCTCAAGTTTAGTGACGCAAAGAAAAAAATCTTCCCTGATGAAACCAGAGGCTCCTGAAGGACACATGAAAACCCTCATGTGCCATGAATTAGGTAAGCAATACTTACTTGATGGGAGATTATTTGATTCCAGAAATGAAATTATAGAAGAATAAAACAATGTGAACATTTCTATTTGAATTTGAGTCTTTTTTTTTTTTTTTTTTGGCGGAACCGGGGATTGAACTCACATCCTAGCACTTGCCAGGGAAGTGTTTATTCCACTGAGCCATCTCCCTGGCTGAACATTTCTATTTGAATATTAAGAATATTCTAAGCTGGGCATGGTGGCTCATGCCTGTAATCCCAGCACTCGGGAGGCTGAGGCAGGAGGATTGTTGTGAGTTCGAGGCCAGCCTGAGCTACAAAGTGAGCTTAAGGCCAGCCTGAACTGCATAGTGAGACCCTGTCTCAAAAAGACGACAAAAAAAAAAAAAAAAGAATATTCTAGGAGCTACTGGTTGAAATTTTTAAGGATGTAACATTATTGATACTACTGGTATCACTTATTAATATATATTAATCTAATATAAAATCTAATATAATCATATATATGATCTATTATAATCATATATATGATTATGATCTATTATAATCTATTTTAATCATATATATGATCATTAGACATGATATGCCCACTATCCAATCCAGTAATATTTTTTCCACTTTCTGGAAAGGCAAATGAAGTTTAAGTGACTTTCTGAAAGGTATGCGTTAAGAAGTAATATAGTGCTGGGATTCAGTCCCATCTCTAGGAATTCCAGTGGTATTTTCTGAAAAGGTGAATGAGTTCTACATGTTATCCACAGATTTTCTTTGTTGTTTGATAAAGGACAGATCTTCAGCAATTTTCTTGTGTGTGTGTGGTACCAGGGATCGAACTTAGGACCTTGTGCTTTCCAGGCAAGCACTTACTCAATTGAGCTAGCTCCCAAGCCCCTTTCAGCTTTCTAAAGTTATCTGAAATCAGTATTGTGCTTTAAGTTAAAGGCATGGAAAATAAAAAATATTTAGGTCTCACACTCATGCAATGTAGAGTCTGGCAAAGAAGAAAAACAAATCACTAATTCATAGATTAGTAAATAATTTATTCTTGATATATATCAAGAATTTATATTATAGGGTGTTACAGAAAGTTAAATTTTTTCAGACTACTATGTTTCAAATATTACATTGTCAACACTAAAACCACCAATTATATGCTGAATTATTTAAAAATGTGTTATAAGCCAGGCGTGGTGGCGCATGCCTGTAATCCCAGCACTCGGGAGGCTGAGGCAGGAGGATTGTTGTGAGTTCGAGACCAGCCTGAGCTACAAAGCGAGCTTAAGGCCAGCCTGAACTGCACAGTGACCCTGTCTCAAAAAGACAAAAAAAAATAAATAAAATAAAAAAAAAAAATAAAAATAAAAATGTGTTATAATTATTCCATATATCTACCATCTTATTAATTACAAAGGAGAATCTTGGACCCACAGTTTAATTGTGGACCCTTCATTTCAAGTCATTGGTAAAAGTTTTATTTTCTTTTGGGGACATGAAAACTAGGAAAACTGCTTCTGGTTTCAAACATGAAGATTTGCTGGTTGTGGTGGTGCATGCCTGAAATCCCAGGACTCGGCAGGACTCGGCAGTAGTGGAGCTGTGAGTTTGTAGCCAGCGTAGGCTACAGAGCAAGTAGAAGGCCTACCTGAATGGCCTTGTGAAACTTTTCTCAAAAAAAGACAAAGAAATGAACCGGATACAACATAAATTCTAACTCTATACATCACAGTACTCCTGTATCTCTCCAATTTTCCCTGTCAAAAATGGAACTTCTGTCTTAGCAATATGAAATATTTGTATAAAAGACACCATTTTGGCAATGCCTATGTCATCATTTCTGTGATATCTGTGTCATTATATTCTAATCCCTGTTTTACTTTAACCATTCCATTGACTTTAGATGTTGGAATTTGAATTATCTGAATGTCTATAGAAGACTTCTGTGCTCTTTGTGTGTATAAGCTGCAGTGTTTTAGAGAAACTTATGCCTACACTACACATTTTCTTGATATATTTTGGGGGAAAAATAGAAAATGAGTAAAAATAAATTAAGCAAAAGCTCTATTTAGACTACTTGGTTCCTGCTAAGTGCTTAATAAATAGTATCACTAATAATTCAAAGTAAGCATTATTTACCCAAATGACTAATATTTGAATTACAAAATGAAAATAAACACATTTCATTTTCGGGATATATAATGTTATTTAGAAGACCTTACAAGTATATATAAATTTTCATATCCAAATTATCTAATAGGTATTATAAAATAACCTAGTAGCTGACACTGTACTGTACATTGTATGATCCATTTTGGGGCATATGAGGGTTGAATGAATTAGTCCTTTCTGTTGTGCTCTTTTTTCCTGATGTGAAATCTCCTTTCCGAACACTAGAAAGAAAAGCTTATAGTCCAAACATATAACCATAAAATTGAACTCAATACTACTTTACCATAATATCCCACACTAATGTGATGATACAGCTGACAAAATTTAACAAGCTTGATGATATTTATTTTGCAGCCCCACTTTGTAGCCTGAAATCGATACTCATCTCAGCAGGTGCCAAGACTCAACAATAGCCCACTTTCAAAGTTAAATGCAAACTACACATGGGAATTTTACAGAGAAAACACCACCATGCTTTCTCACCCGAGAGTGTCCGTGTGCACTGTTCACTAAGGAGTGAGCCCTTAACTGATAGAACAAATGAATTGGCAAAATTCTCTCCTGGCCTAAGAAACATCAAAGTCCATTTCATAAATGAGCAACAAAATGTGGCTTCCTCTTACCAAAACACCTTAATGGCAATTCTGTGCTGCATTAACCAGGATTTGGAATCTCTATAGTCCCTTTGAACGTGGTAGTAAGTTTCAATGTGTCTAGCATGCTGTGTTAAATATAACCCTGACAAGAGCTCTTGTGTACTCTGAGGATTACTCGATACTCTATATAGATGCTCTATTGGGCTGAAAAAGAAAAAAAAAGTTAAGAAAAAAAACAATTTCTTTCATGGATTCAAATGTTCATTTATAAATAACATAAAGAAGAATGACATCAATATTTAAAGTGCTCAAAAGGAAGTGTTGACTATGCAATTTTATAATGATCTAAACATAATTGATAGTGCCTGAAGATTGTCAGAAATAATTGTGAAGACTGGTTAAAATACTACTGATACTTACAACTTGTTTTTCTTTGAAGACTTCCCAAATTCTTTAAAATTTCTTCTGCAGTATCTCAGTAGAACACAAGTGAGCGCACAAGGTGTGCAATTTAATGAGGTGGGGGGATCTTTTCACAGGGAACCCTGAGGCTTCCTAACAGTAATAACACTCCGAATGATAAAAAAGGTTCAAAAATGCCTGTGTTTTCCTTTCATCATTTATAAGTAAAAAATATTAACAAAAGACTAAAGGTAGTGAGGAAAAAATGAGCAAAAGTAGGATTTACCAGGCTAAGTCAAAACCCATCATCTTTGAAATAATATTTCAGAATGTAGAGTTTCAAATCCTTCCGACAATTTGAACAATAAAATGTTTTAAAGTATCACTCGTGCCTTTTCTGACTCATTTGTTTTAAAGAATGTACACGTGCAATCTTACTCATGATCACAATGATCTGCTTTCAAATGTTTTTTTCATCTTGAGCACATTCGAAAATTGTCACCTCATTGTGGTCTTCGGTGGTATCAATGTGGCAGAAGTGCAGGTGATTAGAAAACAGCAGATGAGTGCCCTACTTGGCACTTCAGTGCCGCACTTGCCCCTGAGGGGGGGATTATTCCTTCATCATAATATCTGTTAGTTAATACCAAAGGCTTCAGTAAACTTCAAAGCAGATATAACAGCTCACTTTCCACTACAAGGCAAGTGTATTTTTATTAGCTTTCGCTTTCAAAATTGCTATGACCTCACTTGCAGATACCCCGCCAACAACCATTATTGAAAGCCTTGCTATAATTACTAAGTTGCATGTAATGTCTGAAGCTCAAAACCAATGTCACTTGCAGCCCTCCAACAATCGACTGAGACCAAGTGTTACATCATTAAAGCTGAATTACAACACACCCATGGCGTGTTTTCCATGTGTGCTGTATTTTAAACAATAGTAGAACAAAACCCAGCTATAAATTCACAGATTCCCCAATTTGTTCAAATTCATGAACAGTAAGAGCTGTCCGAACGGCTTTGCTGGCTCTATTTTAGTCAGAAATGTCATGCACCAAAATTGAACGTCTGCTTGGATTTTACTGGGGGGTGGAAATGCTAGCTTTATGTTGTAAATTTAAACAACCTGCCACAAAAAGAGACTCCAGTTTGTATCGCTTGGGAAGGCCTATTCCTACTTAATTGCTTTGGAAAACACAAATAAACTGATGTAAAAGGTTCCATTTCTTAACTGGTTTTGTGCAAATAAAACAACTGTAGGGATGATGATGGTGTTAGTTTCCAGGGGGCTCAGACTAGATTTCATTTCTTTCATAGAACTGTGCATGGCGTCCATGCATTCGGCTACTGCTAATGATTGGGAAGTGATTTTGGAAATTGATGAAAATTCAATAAGACATTCATTCATGTTGATACCAAAGGAATATTGGCAGCACATTCATATTCCTTTTTCCCCCTAATTAGGCTGAGCCCATTTCATTAGTCAGTGATCTAAGTGGAAATACTCCTTCTGTCATAGTGGTATGCAAAGCTAGCTAGTATAATTACATTTTTAGAAAGGTCGACAAATTTTTTATTTGGCTTCGGTGATTTTATGGTGCCTGGATTCCACCGGAAAATATTTAGTCACTCACTTGCTTGGATAGAAATCCATCACCTGGAACAGAAACCGTGGTAAGCATGCCAGCGTCTTTGTGCAGACAGCCCTGAAAATATATACTAGGCAAGCCTCGCCAAATGACTTGCGTCTGGCCGGCCAGCACCACCTTTGAAATGCTCTCTGCATACCAGTTACTGTGCAGATTTATTACAGCAGATAACTATATGTTTTGCTTTCATATTCATAACTTAGATAATACAATAGCAATCTACACTCTCCATACTACCTTTCTTCACTGGTCAATCTAGTAGACGGATATTCATATTCAGATTTCTTACTGAAAATTAAGAAGAGGTTTCGTGTTATTTTCTGTTAATCACACTAATTGCAATGTAGAAATTTCCAAGCACAATTTTTACTAATCCATGGAGAAAGTATCTTTTCAAATATTTCCCCATAGGAGAAGACATATCATGATCAATAAAAGATCTGTTCAAAACTGTATGGGGAACCCAGGGCTTTGTACAAGTAAGCAATATTCTTAAACCTAAATGTTTGTTGTGAAAAGTGAAATCATGCTCTATACTTCCTATGTATTTAAATCCTTGCATCAACTCTGAAGTTAATAACACAAGTGCCCCTGAATTTTATGTGTAATCTCTTCTAATGTATTCAATTCACAGCACAAATTATGACTGAAAAGAAATTTATCAGACCCGCCAAAGAAGAGAGGGAACTATGTTCTCACCAGAAATCTATGTCTACCTAGGTTTTTTTCTTAGAAAATCTCTATGCCAACTGAATCAAGACAGCCATACTATTTTAAGATTTATTTGTTTTCTTTAAGTTTGGCAGACACTATTCTTTCCTTTAAAATTCATTCACTCGATATGGAAAAAAAAATACACCATTAACTTTCTGCATATGCATTTGTTATTCTACAATTTGGAAGCCCCATACTAATGTTACTGATTATGTAGAAGGATTGATGTTGAATAGAAAGTATTTGCTAAAATTACTTTCCTAATGACTTTCAGAAAATTCATTTTTTGTTTGAATACATACTCTTGACTATATTAATGATATTCATTAGAATCTAGGATATGAACTTCTGCTTGTCAACTACTTCAGATTCTTTTTTGCTACTTCAAGTTATACTACTCTGTGTATTTTGAAACACATTGAGAAAGTCATTCAGAAAATAAACTTTATGTAATTTTTCATTTATCCGGTAATGGTAAATCTTAGATATAACATTTGCATGATTAAAAAAGCATTCATTAGGCAACTGTTTATTAAACCCTACATACATTTCAACAAATTAAGATGGACTAAATTGTATTCACTGTAATTTTCCCAAGCCACATTAAAAAAAAAAGTTTTGACACCTGGTCCTTTAAAGTTCATGAACTTCAATATCTGAATGCACATGTGGGATTGTCAACCATTCCTGTACCCTTCCTGGGGGTATCCAGACATATGTACCTGTGTGTATCACTATGTCATTTGACAACTTGGTTTTTTCTATTTCGGAGAAAATTACTGTGTTCTTGTATCAGGACAGCAAGATGTCATTGTGCTGAATCAATGATACAAGGAGGGAAAACTGAGGAAGGAAGAAATTTAGCTGCAAACACAGGTTTGCAAAGATTGCATTAAGTCAGCCTGCTCTTCCAAACTTTCCTTTCATTCAAAGTATATTGCCTAGTGCCTAATAACGGTTTTATAAGAATATGAGGAGGAAGACGATATAACAAAATTACTTTTAGTAACTGAGTATATTTTGTAAGCAGAAATTTTATTCTCTGTCGTGGCAGGGCAGGAGACAGTAGCAAATGGGGCAAGGAGTAAGAGGAGTGGTTGCTCACAAAAGCAGCCTTACACACCTCTAAGAGATGCAGGATAAAGTCTCGCTCAGGTACTCTGCTTTGTCACCAATGTTTCCAGCAGAGCAAAGGATTTGGAAAAAAAAGAAAAAAAGAAAGTGAAAAGGCTGATTAAATCCACCACTACCCACAACACATACACAGCATCTCCCCAAAGGATAGCTCCTTCTCATTCTACCAGGGCCATGGGAGAGCCCGCTGTCACCCACCTGCTCACCCTGAGCCATCTTAATGCTCAGTGGCAGTGGGTTCACACAATGCAGAAGCAGCAGCAGGAGCAGCAGCACCAGAGTTCCCAGCACAAAATCTCTTTAGCTGTCTTTGTCCACCTGCCTTTAAATGCAATCAGGGCTGAGCACAACCAGCTGTTTCTTACATCTACCAGCGTGTTAACCCGTTTGACCAGGGGCAGATAAATCAAGCCACCTGGTTTCCACCTTCCAAACTTTGAATTGCAAGACGAGGGCTTCTCTACAATGGATTCTCAGCCCAAGCAATTAACAGAAAAAGACGGCAAGGCAGACCTGAGAGGATCTGGGGTAGTAATTAAGCAGTGGGCACAGAACTGTGTCATAAAAATGTTATCTCATCTCAGATAGAGAAGACAGATTTCTAAAGTAATTTATGTTTTCATGTATAGAAAAATATTACCATCTAGAGGCATTTTCCAATGGAGATTTCATATTTCCTCAGTATAATAATATTTTAATTAATTAATTAATTTGGTACAGGGTCTCACTATGCAGCTTAGTATCTTAATGATTCTCCTGTCTCAGCTTCCTGAGTGCTGGGATTACAGGCGTGCCCCACCATGCCTGGTCTTTGGCTGGCACAAAGAACCATAATTCTAAAGCTCAGATTACAAAAGCAGCATAAAATATGGGTGCACATACACAGGTTGTTTCCAGCAGACCTTTATGTGCATTAGGAAAGGTAGATTTTAAAAATTATGTTTTTCCTTTAACAATCCATAAAACTAACTGAAAGACACTGGATATCATTTCATTTTTACAAATTTGGGATTTTAAAAATAGAAACATGATGATCACTAGTTGATCTTGATAAAGATTATAATTCTAAGCTTGAGAGTAAATCAATTTTTTGTTACCTACTTAGAAAATAATGCATAATTTTGATCAGCGATATATTCAAATCATCTAAAGAAGTATGAAAAATGTCGAAATTATGCCACAAAATTTGTGGAATGAATAAATTGTAGAAATACAGGTATAATTACAATTAAGAAATTAATTGTCATAAACAGCTCAACTTGTTGCATATGAAGATAATTTGCACACCACTGACAAGAATGATATGTAAGGAATAAGGGTTTCAGATCTAGATTTTATCTTCATAGTAAAATCATCTTCAAATATGAAGTGAGAAATAAGGACACAGATTTTTCTGAAATTTCAAGAGGAGATTTTGCTTTGGAAACACAGTTAGGGTGCTTTGTCATGGGTTGAGCAGGCCCCCAAATTTAAGTCACCTGTCAACATTTTATCTGAATTAGTGACCTTGCTCTTTGATTTCTATTAGTTTTGTCTTTCTGTTGAGACTGTGGTTTCCTGAGTTGGAAAGAAAGAGCTAAAACTGCCCAGGATCTCTGGGGGCTCTCTGAGCTTCGCCTTTCATCCTCAGATTGAGTTTGAGCTATGGACTGAGAACACCAGGGTTACTGCAGTGTACGTGTTTCCCTGACTCTTGCCCATTCCCTACTGCTTCTCTCTTCTGTAGCAGCATGTCACTGAACAAACTCAAAGGCAAATTGTACCAAACCTTCTGTGCTTCAAGTTCATGCGTGCATCTGTAACATGCCCCATCCTAAGTATGTAGGTCTTTTTCCGATGTTCCTGTCCATTTTCTTTCCACCTTCCACAACACTCCAGCCAAAAGAAACTGCTCACACTTCCTAAGGCAGAAGTGTTTTCTCTTCCTACCTTTAGCCTTAGTAGCTTGGGCCTTTTCTGGGCCTTCTTTTTTGACCGTCCCTTGTGAAGTGCAAACTCATGCTAAAGATAGCAATCAGGAAATCTCATCACACATGCAGCTGAATTACTCACATTCCCTGTCTATCTCAAGTTGATGCTGTGTATGACTTTACCATTGCATCCACTGGTACTCTGTTGTAACTACTGTTTCATCTTCCAGACTTTGGAGAATGGGATGCCATCTAAGTTACTATTTTCTGCAGTATTTGCCTCAGTGCCTGATATTATCATGTTATTGTTGTTCTCATCATAACTTATAATGTCAACTAGCAACTGTTCAAAATTTTACTATATAACAAGTGCTATATAACATTTCCATTTAACATGTGGACACCATTAAGTATTCACTGTTTGCACTATGGGCTTTGCAAATGATGTCCACTTAATCCCTGCAACAATTCTAGGGGGTACTTATTATTATCTCCAGGAACCTTGAAAAGTTATTTAATGGTATGCACACATGGGGTCAATATCTAAGCCAAGAGACAAATCAAATGTGTACATCCCGCCTAGCCACCATGGGAATCACAGCCTCACACAGTGTACACTTCATAAATGTCTGCAGAGGATGTGATGGGCGGTTCCATACAATCTAAGTCAATTAATCATGAAACCTCTTTTGATAATAGGATACTAATTCTTATCGAATGTACTAAAATATTGTTTTTTAATAGAGCTGAGTATTTTCCCTTTAAATCAACGAAATGGTCCTGCAGGTGTCCTTTGAGGCTAACAAAATGAAAAGCAATATTGATTCTATTTTTGTAGGCATAGTAAAATTTTTCTTTAGTAAATTTTGATAGTATTTTTGTCCTACAAAAGCTATACATTACAAGCTGTAACCAGATATCTCAAATGGCATATACTGTGCATTAGCTTTCAATCAGCAATGTAAACTACATAATATAAGCATTACACGGACTGTACATTAAGATAAACCAAACCACTTTTGCCACGACAGATGTAACCACTCAAATTCCATTGGGAAAGCAGTAACAGCATTATTTGGTCTAGATCCCAAGTATTTTATTTAGTAAATAACTTGGGCTTTGTATACTCATTTCTTCATAACACCTATTTCCAACATTTAAACAGTGTAGCACTTGAAGTGTTCTGGGCTTCGAATTCAACTGTAAAACAGGGACATATGTTTTTCTTCCTTCTTCAGGCCATGATGTCAAACACAATATAATAAAAACTATAGTCTGAAGCATTCAACAATTTGATTTTAATCAAGCTGTTAATTTAAAAAGTTAGTTGAGGGTTAAAGTCCAAAAATTAAATCAACCATATACAATATGTGGTTTTGGAAGAATTTATTTCAATGGTGATTATGAGTATCAAGCCAACTGTCTCAGTATTATTTAAACTAGACCCACTTGTTCAACAGAATGTTTTCAAGTAACTATTTTTCATATCTAAGTATGTTTTGCATATTGCATTTATTCCTTATGCATTCATGAAGAAAAACGCCATTTTCTGGAGTGTCTACCTGGTTCTTATTTTTCTAAAACAATTGAAGTAGGTAGAACATTAGCATGAACTCAGTTGAGAAGGAGCATGTGGAAAGCTCCTTCCACATATGTGCTATTCCTGCAGTGGGTCCCAAAGTTACCACTTATCAGTGGGTCCTTCCTGATACATTCTAGTCACACACAACCATACATTAATACCAATATTATAAGGTCTCGACCATGCCCTGACATGTCACCATTCATGTACATCTCAACAACCCAACCCCTTAGACTCATGGCACATGTGCAAAGGGGAAATACCAGAGTAAGTGACAGGTTTCCTCTCCTACTTCTTGAAAAACACAACTAATGAAAGCTGACAATATCCTTTTATCTCCTCCTGTTTCCTCTCCTCTCCTGTCCTCTCCTCTCTTGTTTTCTCCTGTCCTCTCCTCTCCTCCCTTCCCTTCCCTTCTCTTCCTTTCCCCTCTCTTCCCCGTTTTTCTCTATTTTTTTATGTCCCTCAAGATTTTATTGAAGTGCAGTGATCCAAGATGAATCTTAGCTCTTGTTAAAAGCCAAATCCATGGACTGCACATTATACTCACAAGCAATGATGTGCTCCTCGCGCATCCCTCTTCCAACTCTATCATCTTCAACAACACACTGCATTTGCACCATTTGAATTCCATATCCCACTATAACTTGTTTAGAAAGGTCACCAAGCCATCTGCTTGTATGCTTCAGACACACTCCTCTAATTTTATCATGTCTGTCTTGTCATGCCAAGGGCTCACCTTTAGAAGGTGGAAGACGACCTGGTCACAAGTGCAGGTTTTTGGCTTGGTTGGACTCAGAGTGTGTGAGCCCATTCTACTCTTAGCCTCTTTTCTTCCTCACTTTCCTCTTCATCATCAGATCCAAAGAGAGCAATGCCATCACTCTCTTTATTTTCTGCAGCTCTGCTTCCGGTGGTCCTTCCACATGGGCAGGGCCATCCTTGTCCAATGCTTTCTTCACTCCCAGCAAGCTGGCCTTTTTATTTGCACAAGACTCAGTGTGCTTGTACTTAGGGTATGACAAGTTGTCAGGCTTCGGACAGGAGACTGTTTCAAACACTGCCACACGTGCTTGTGAGGGCACATACTCCTCAGGTCCCTCTTGTCTGCCAGGGATTCCTGAGCACCTGTAGATCTGTGGGACTTTTCAGGACGTTGGTGCCTTGGCTTCCACTGTGGGCAGGCAGTGGGCACTGGTGAATGCCAAAACACAAAAGGCAGGTGCCCAGCAGTAAGAGAGAAAACCAGGCTCCACTTATTTCCATCTTGAAGTGTGAACGTAGTTCCTTAACCTACAGTAAGAAATCTATGCATTTATTTTATGCCTTTGAAGCACAAGCAGGAGGCTTTATATTATTACTTTTCACTTTATTAGCCTATGTATATAACTTGGTGTTTTATGACCTGAAGGAATTAAAACCTTGCCTACAGGATTATTCATTGATTCCAATTACACCTCAACTCCACCTCAGGGATGAGCTGAGGAAATGTAAACTCAGGGTGGCCAGATCTTTTTTTTGGAAAGGATCTAATATTACTTTACTCAATGCAACCTAATTATAAAGTTCAGTGAAGCATATAACATGTTCTTACCAACAGAAAGTGTATTTGTATTCTTAAGATATTCATTAAGTGATACGATAATAAACTTAGAAATCATTGACATTCAATCCCAAAGAAGTAGCAGATTTATAGAAGAAATCTCAGCACCCACAGCTATTTGATGATTTCTGCTTGCATCTTTTTACAGCTGTAGTCAAAAGACCATTTTGTTTTGATTTTCTCAGATTTGTCCTCCTTTACTGCATAGCAGAATGGACCGGCCACAGCCTCCTATGTTTGACACTGAAAGGAGAAATTAGCAGGAGTGTTGGCATTGTTTTTCAAATCTGACTTAGTGGATTTTTTAAAAAAGAGAAACCATTCATCCATGTTATTAAAATCTCTTGAATCAAAAACTATTGTGACATCAATTTTTAAATGAGAAATAAAATCTGTGCAGGTCAAGCAAAATACAACAAAGGGGTAGAGCTTATGATTTCCTGAGCATTTTGGTCTCACACATGCTAACAAGGTGACAATAAAGTCAGCTACACCACCACCATGACAAGCAATGGGAGATCCTGATGGGAGATTAGGCCCATCTTTCCATCAAAAGTGAGTACTTAAAACTCTTTTGACTTCACTCTGAAAAAAGAGCTGTTGGGTATCAAAATGGAGGTAAAAACTACTGCCTGAGTCAACTCAGAGCCCAACTCTGGCCTTCCCAGTCACCACAGGGAGCGGAGGGTAGGGCCAAGATCCAAAGGAACCAGAGCAGTTGAGGAAGCTGTTTTTTGGTGGTCTGAGTTTTAAAACTACTGATGATACTTTAAGAGAACACTTTGAGAGATGACAAACTTGAAGCATTTGTATATAAGTGGGTGCCACTTGAAGATAGTCATAAGTGAAATAAACCAGACCCACATGTGTAAATATCATATAGTCGCTGTAGTATAAGAGCTCAAAGGAAGAAATACAAATAGATAGGTACAACACAATTAAAAGGAAAATGATTACTTGAGGACTAGACAACAAAGAGAAGGCAAGGAGAAAAGTTAGGAAACATGACAGGGGCAAAGCCATACATTTATACACACTAAATGGGTAAGGTAATGATCCTGAGAAACATCAGCAGGTTTTTTAAACTAGCAGTTAATTGGTAGGATTCTCGCCCTGACTAACTGTATATGCTGATACCTGTGAAAATAAGCAACTGCACTGAAAATAGCAATGTGTAATACTAGGTCATGCTTGGAATGCCTATCATTCTGGTCTTCTAAATACATACTAATTGTCATGATATACCAATAATTGCCAGACTGTCTCTCAAGTAAATGTTTATTTTTTAAAAAGGGATAAAAAATGAAAAAAGAGACAAGAAAAAAAATGTCACAGGACTGTCCTGCTGCAATGCTGTATATGGTTAGATTTATAAATCTCTGTGTAAAAATATGTAATTGTTTATTGATGTTTTTAAAAATATTTTTTATTTTTAAATTTTTCCTTCACATTCTCTAGGGACTTAAAGTTTAACATATCAATACACATTCCATGTTATGCCTAAGATGTTTGATATTCAGATAGATAGGTTAAATCCAATTGCATACGTTGTAGGGTAATAAATAAGTTTCTCTTCTGGAGGGCTAACAACATAATTTGCAGACCAAAAATTAGAGAAAAAGAGAGCTGCAAGGACAGCCAATATTTTGGTCCTAGCCTTTCAAAGTCAGTGAAGACTCAGGACATAGGAGAACTCATACCATAATATCCTACAACTCAGTGGTGTCCCAAATTTTCTGAACAATAAGATTATGGGACCATGGAGAAATGTGATTGATGATATAGAGTGTGTGTAAGGAGAGTCACATGGAGAGAAAACATTCTTTCAGGCTTTCACAGAGAGCTAATTGGCCAAGCAATGGCCATGACTCATCCACATGGCTGACACTGACAAAGGATCTACAAACTGCAGTACAGGGTTTCAGGATAAATTCTGAGGGGATTTAACTGACCTTAGCAGATATAAAAACTACATTTTTGTTATATAGGTCTTGTTTCATCTTGGTCTTAACCATCCAGCAGAAAAGTATTAAAAAAAAGTATAAAAAGTAAAGCCATGTTAATATGCTGAGCTGTAAAAGACTCAAATCAACAACTTCTGACATAGCCAGTCTCATGGAAAACCCAATACTATTATGGACTACTGGACTGTATTGTAATGTTTTGCTCAATTCATGTAGTACACTCTTTACATGACAATGGAATACCTTCTCTGACCAAACTAAACAGAAAGGGGATACAAAGGAACAACCATTTTGTTTCTGTATATTCAAAATATTTAGGATAGATATACAGTTACATTTTCTTAATTCAATGAATAAACAGATTTGTTCTAATAGTGTTTGTGACAGGATATTATATCTGCATCTTATACAATGAATAACCACTAAGACAAGAATAAGCAATGTATTTATTATTGAAACTATCCTACTAATTGGGTTTGAAACTGTCTCATTATTTGTTTCTCAATAAAATTATTTTAAAAATTGTAAAAATAAAAAAATCAATGAAAAACAAAGAAATGGGGTACACTCACAGAGTGTACCCAAAATGCTCCAGAGGCTTTGGTTTTGTGACTTACTTTTGTGTTCAAGAAGGGCATGCAGCAACGTGTACTCAACCATACAAAGTTAATGAGCATGTGGTGGAACCAAAGAGAGCTGTTTCTAGAGAGGATTCAATAAAGCCTGGTGCCCATCCAACAGTGAAGAAAGTTTTCATTGGTGGTATTAAAGAAGATACACATGAATATAATTTGAGAGACTACTTTGAACAATATTGCAGGATTGAACCATGGTCCCCTGCATCTGAACAAGTTTACCCAAGTAGGTGCTTAAACAACTGAGCCAACCCCCAACACCTTTGTATAACAGATGGAGCAATTTCCTTCCACCAGTATACAGAAGTGAGACAAAATGCAAACTGTTATTTACAGAAGGAAGTAATTGAGGATCAGAAGGAAGAATGTGGTATGGGCAGCATACGATTTTGAAACAGTTAGGAATACTGAAATGCCTACAAGTACTCTATGCCTGTTCAGCAACAGCACTTATCAAATTTGTATTATTCTGCAATAACTTGGAGTAGTTGTCTTTGTATTTGCTGCCTTGTAACACATATATTTTTAGTTGGAGTATCTATTTTAGGACTTATTTTTGCTGGAATGAAACACAAGGAAAAACATCAGCCTTAAAAGACTTTTGCACACCATTATGGAAAAAATTAGTAGGAAACTATCACTACAGGTTGTAGGAAGTCCACCATTTTAGATGGATACAAGGAGTTGAGAGTAAATGGAAATCACATGCAAAACTGTCCATAGCCTTCAGCAAATCAACTGAAGACTATTTAGCAGACTAAAGAAAATAAGTTTTGCACTGTGATTTTCACATTGTATCACTAGTGAAAAATAGAAAAGCAGGGCCTCAAAAGTTCTCCCAAATTATCTGCCTAATACATCTTGATTAAACACTTCTATATGCTTATTATAAGCCACTAATGTGTCTCACATTGAGAACTTTTTCTGTGAGTGACACTTCAACAATTTATAAGCACCATTTCTTGAGAAGTAAGTGGAAGGAATATGACTTTAGCTACCTTTCCTGTTGATCTGACCTTACTGAGTGTTGTCCCTGTGAGCTGTCATCAGCCCTGACACAGAATGCTCAGGGAACCTTTTCCCAGACCTGCAGTCATTCATGTCAGAGATATCCAGTCTTCTCAATCTCAGATTTGTTCCAGGCTTCCCTCTAATAATCTAATCAATTTCTGGTGAAGTGAGTTAACTAAAACTCCTCCCTACCAATAAGAGAGCTTGACTAGAAGATAGATTTACAGCAAGCAATCTTTTGGAAGCATTCTGTAGGTTATGCATTGGGATGGAGTTTAGAGGTAGAAAGGGACATGATAGTGACTACATGGACACACGGCTGAATTCTCCCAAAGCATAATCAGAATCACTGCTAGTTACATTGATGGTCATAACTGAGATGTGTTGACTTATGATTGAGATGTTATTTACCAGCTGTTGTTTACTCCTTTTTGTCATGTGTTTAATTGTTTGCCCTATTTAGTGGGTTCCTTCTGTTCTCCTTCATGGAGTTCTGGTCATTGTGGTCCCTCTCTACAACATCTTTCAATAGCCTGTGTAGGGATGGCTTTGTCATCATGAAATTCTTTAGTTGTTCTTTATCATGGAAGTATTTCACTTCTCCATCAAACTTGAAAGAGAGTTTTCCAGGGTATAGTAGTCTGGGCTGGAATTTGTTTTCATAGAGGATTTGAAGTACTGTGCTCCATGCTCTCCCTGCCTTCATGGTTTGTGAAGAGAAGAAAGATTTATACTAATAGTGTTTGGACAGGATATACTGTTTGTTTCCTGTACTAGATAGCCACTAAGAATATAACAATGTAAAAAGTATTAATTATTGAAACTGTACTATAATTCAGCTTTAAAAAAAAAGAGAGGTATACAGCTACATTCTCTTAATTCAATTAATAGAGGGATCTGCTCTGATAGTATTTGTAAATAGAATATCATGTCTGTATCTTGTACAACAAATAACCAGCAAGAAAACAATATGCAATGTATCAATTATTGAATCTGTTCTACTAATTTGATTTGAAACTGTCTCACTGCTCTTTGTTCTTCAATAAAATTATGAAAAAAAAAAAAAAAAGAATCATTGCTGTTTCATTTTCAGGTCATGGACTGAAATTTCCCACCTATCCAATTCCTAACACATTGCACCCAGAGCCTTTGAAAGCTCTTTCTTCTAAGCTGAAATAATTGCAGAATGTGACCAAATACTAACTTCCTCAATTTTTTTTTTTTTTTTTTTTGGCCCGCGCAGCCCACCTCGAGGGCGGGGCTGGTGCAGCACATGATGCCTGGGATCTAACCTCCTTCTCCAGCATTTTAGACTGCTGAGCTATCTTATCAGCCTGCTAGCTTCTTATCTTATCTGTTTTTTAAGTGCAGGTCTAGTATGCAATCTTAAATGGTGAAGGAGTGGTGTAGGAAGTTACTTTATCCTGTTGGCTCCACAGATGATGAAACTGGGAACTAAAAGCCATGCTTCACACTGTGAATTTTTAATAGCCATGTGTGCAAAGTCTGAGGCTAGATGCATCCCACCTCATCATGGAATTAGATATCTCTCCAACACTAGGCCAGATCAGTATCAGATATTGTCATAGATAACTGCAATTTGAAGCGATATTATCTTTGTGTGCTATATATTAGATGTGGGAAAATAGTAGTTATCAATTTTGGTGAAAAATTCAGTCAATATGAGAGCATAAGTGCTGTGGAGAAATCCAAACTAGCTTTTAATCTGGATCTGGCAATTTCCTTGAATTATGTGCAAAGACACTGCTCAGACATGAAGTATGTGACTCCCACTGAGCATGCCAAGCAGCCGTTCTCCACCAGCCAGCCACCTCTCTCCGAAATTGGTTGTGCAGATGTTTTTCAGAGAGAAGCAGTCTCACCTTCAGGAAGCTCCCCTGTATTTGAAATTTAAAAAAAAAAAAAAAATGTTTCTGCTGTCACTGAGTATAATGCCAAGTCATTCACTGGGTTTTTCTCTATGCTCTGAGTACATTTAGGGAATGCTAGCAGGCAGGGTGCTGCATCCCAGAGAAAATAAATGGGCCAATTAGTCCGTGTTGCCTTCCCTTAGCCATCTAACCACATGAACATAAGCCAGCGAATATCATCAAGGCCTACATAATGGATACTTGGTTCGTCTATGGCACTGTGCCATGGGCAGCACACGGACAGAGATGGGAGAAGGATCATTACTTGAAAGATGTTAATTAAAACTGTTACAGCATTGTTCCTTTTTGAGCTCATTCCTGATGGTCTGTGTTATTTTACTCAAGAGGTCAACAGATAAAATGTCTTTTCAGCGAGTTTTATCTTTTAATCTATTATGTATCTATTTACTTATTTATTCAATAAGTAAATCACTTGTAGTGATCCTCTTGTCTCAGCCTCCCCAGCCCTAGTTTTACAGGAGTGTGCCACCAAGTCTGGTTTTAGTAGCCCACGTGGTGGGCCCAGGTCTCTAGGTCCAGTAAGGTATGTAGTACTGGGGATTGAACGCAAGTCCTTGTGGTTTCCAGGCAGCCTCTTAGCCCATCAAGCTATCTCTCAAGCCCTTTTCAGCTAACTTTATCTCATCAGCAGCTGAATTTTTCAGCTTCTTTAAAGTCATTCAATGGCTATAATATAATAATACTAGATTTTGGGTACACCTGATAATACAGCTATAGTTACCTAATTTCACCATCTTCTGCACTTCAATTTAGAAATGAAAACAGGAGAAAGAGTGCCCATAAAGATCAAAGTTAAACTTATCTCTATTGTCTTTCCATACGCAGATAGTGTCAGATGAGCAGTCACAGAATTCTCCTCACACTCCTCCATTTTGCAATACTTTATGGAGAAGCAGCATGTGCTTTCAACACATTCTGGGATGGTGGCTGAGTACATGGCTTGCAGGGTCAAGTCCAGGTGAGGCATCCCAGGAGGGAAGGGAAGGCAAGGAGATCAAAGTTTAAGCCCAGGTTTGATAACCTGAAGCCTTGGGAAAACCTGGTCTCAAAATAAACAAGGCTGAGCTTTTACCTTGAAAAACAAAAAGGCCTTCATTTCAATACCTACTGCAATAATAATAATAATAATAATAATAATAATAATAAACAATAATTTTTAATTTGATAAAATAACAATAATAATTCTCAATTTTCTTATGTAAATAAGAGGTCTAGGAGCCAGTGAGATAGATCAGTGGACTAAATGCGTGCTTAGACAAGCACAGGGATAAGGGTTCTATCCGCAGCACCACATGCCATGCCATCCCTCCCCTCAGGCGTGCTGAGCTGGCCTCAGAGACCCGGCTGTGGCACACACCTATAATCCCAGTGCTGGACAGGCTGAAAGGAAAATCACTAGGAGTCTGAGCTACGTAGTGAGACTCTGTACCAGATACATGAGTTTTAAAGAAAAAGAGGTCTTTCTGTGAACTAAAACTTAGAACTAGTTCTGGGAACTAATTCTGAAATGAGTGGCTGTTGGGGAGGAGTAATAGAATTTCTTAAATGCATGATTGAAGAGTTTAGCGATAAGATGAATACTTGAGACCACCTACTGGTTTAGATAGGAGAAAAAATAACATCAGACCTCCAAGAAATATATTATTAAATACTATATGAAAAAAAGTTACAATATTTATCAAAGCAGATATATGCAAAAAGAAAAAAAAAAACTTCTCCCCTATGCGTATGGGACAATTTATTTTTTGAATTTCTTACAATTATTTTGTTATTGTGTTGTTTTGCTTTTTTCTTTAAACAGATCTTGCAAGTTTATATCTGGTAGCCTGAATAAGTAGGCTGAAGACAGCGTCATGTAACACAGCAACCATTGTTCAATTCCTATTGTTTTGTTATGTGCAGTTTTGTATTGTTTCTAATGCTGTTTTGTTGTACCATTATTTTGTATTCTTTAAAAAATATGTAGAATAAGCACTTGCCTGGCAAGGTCCTAAGTTCAATCCCTGGTTACATAAAATAAATAAATAAATAAATAAATAAACCAAAAACACAGCAGATAATCTTTTAAAATGTGAAGTTTATGTGAATCATTGGAGAATTACTAAAATGCCAAGGCAAATAGTGCTATATTTGTTATTGTTCTGAGCCGTGTAGGATATTTATTTTTTTTATTTTTTAAATTAATTTTATTCAGAAAGAATTATCAATGAGACAGTTTCAAAACTGGTTAGTAGGACAGTTACAATACTTAATACATTGCATGTTATTGTCTTCGTAGTAATTTCATAGTGATACCAGATGCAGACATGATATCTTGCCTAACCACTATTAGTTCAAAACTTTCTTCTCATTGAATTAAAAGAAAGTAGCAGTATATCTGTGCTATTATATATATATATATATTTTTTTTTATTACAAAATGGTCCTTCATTTATATCCCCCTTTTTTGTTTACATTTGTCAGAGATGGGTATTCTGCTGCCATTAAAATATAAAGAAAGGATAACTATAATGAAAGAATTAATAACTGTTTCTAGGATATTTATTGGCATAAAGCAGCAGGTGCATTGGGAAGTAGTGTCAGGTGAAGCTCACACCGCATCTAAATTACTATCTGCAAATAAATAAGCACCCTGCTAATTCACACTATTTTCAGGTAATTTTCATAACCTTGAATCAATTTGCCCATCAGATAATGAAAGGGAATAAAAAAAAAAAAAAAAAACCTAAATGTTTTTTCACTGATAACTGTAGCACAGTAATGACTTTTTCAGTATTTGTTAGCACTGGACATACTCTATTAAGACGAATGAAAGACCTCCAACCGAAGTTCTTCACTTTACTCATTGTGGATTAAATAAACATACAGTTCAAACTTAACCTCATTCTCAAAAACAGTCTCCCAAGTCTTGCCTATTAAAAAAAAAAATGATGGTAAATAAACCCTGGAAAATTCCTTCTCACATTTACCACCTGAAAACGCAGCTGTTGGCTGTGGTGATCTCAGGCTCGCAACTCCAAACTCACGTGCAAGCCTCGTCAAGGGCAGCCATTTCTAATTGATTCCAGAAGTATTTCTTTGGCTTAGATCAGGGGGCAAAAGAAGAATAATGAGCAGCTTCTCATAGAGGATTGGGGGTTGGGATGCTGAGGGGAGGAGGGGAACTTTGAAAATCTCTGGCTTGGCCAAAAATGCATAGCAATTTTCCGGTCAATTGGCACGAGCATCTGGAAGCAAGCGTTCCGGCCTGGTAGTTGATGGGAGTAAAACCAGCATGGGCAGCAGCGAGCCTTAATGAGTCCCTGTCATGTAGTAGTGGAAACCGCATTGGGCATCCGCCAAATGCCCCTGTGCCTTTTTCTCAGCGGCAGGTTTCCCTCGGAGTCCTTGTCTAGGATAGGAAATGCTCCCCAAGAAGGGTCTTCACCTATTTTCGACATTCTGAACGCAGTGTACCAAGAGAGACCCCCAATTCGAACACGTGTGTGCTGGATCCCTTGTGTGCTGACAAGGCTTTACATCACAGACCCGTGTTTGCTTTCATTTGGGGGCTATGTTTTCAAACCCAGCAGGCCATCCTGCGAGTGCATGGAGAGTGTCGGATGCTCAGGTTATAAATCACAGCACAGAGCATAGCGCGCTCAGATGTAAGGAGGAGGCAGAATGTAGGGCCTTTTGTTATTGCGAAGGTAAGACAGGTGATTACCATGGGGGAGAGGTGAGGGCGGGCAGGATTTCCTTTTCCAAGGCTAAGCAGAAAACCAAGAGTGATATGGAAATAATTTCTTGGGAGTAAATGATGTTTACTTTAAGTTGCTGTTCATAATTTACCATGCTGACAACGGTACATTACACTCACCAATAAGGCAGGCAATAGGACAGTTGTGAAAAATGCAGGGATGGAGGCCACAGAGTGGACTGGCTCCTGGAGGAGAGCCACGTGCAAAGCGGACTTGTAACTTCCCTAACTCTGTTGTTCGAAATTCTGATTTTAAGGTAAATACAACATGTTTTCCCTTTATGCTAGGTGAGGGTCATTATAATTTGATGATTATAATGTGCATTCATCAGACATCTGTGCAACTAGTGTGGCTCAAAAATATGTACGTAATATTTAAATGAAACAGTGATACTCATTGAATATCTAATTAAAGATAATTTTTGTGCAAAAATAGCTACAGTCCTTTTAAAATAAGGACTAAGGGAGGAAGAATGGGTGTGTAATATTATTAGCTTTATTTGTGTCTTTTAAGTTTTAGCGATCTTAATAAAATGATACATGAAAAACTGTTGTGCATTAATAGTTTCTTCAGTGTTTTAAAACATCATCCAAAAGCTAGTACGTTTGAGGCAAATGATGTTAAACTTAAAATTTGCCATGGCAAAGCTAATTGCTACTTTCTTCAAACAGCAAAACAACATGGTATTCTAATATTGCTTTGTTTACTTAGTACGTCCCCTTCACAGAATTGAAGTGAATATTTTTAGAAGTAACACAGGAATTAAACATGCTTTATGAGAAGCTCACATCTAACTCAGCGCCAGTGGCTGGCTTTGTATTTCTCCCTAGCTTGCCCGCATGTCAGGACAGCCATTATTCTGTAGAACCCTATAGACCATTAAGCAATACAAATAGTGGAGGTAGACCTGTATTGTGAGAATGTTCCTTCATTTGACCTTTTGTAGCAAATATCTGTTAATTGTATGTGGTGATGACGAAGCCTAAGGAAGACTATATCTAAGGTTAGGTATCTAGTGATAAGTAAGATAAAAAAAAAATATTTTAAAGTAAAGTGACAGACTGCCTATACTGAATTAGAACTAGATAATAACAGCAAAACTTTATAATACTAGCATAAAGAATCACAAAGCAGGTTTGCCATTAACTTCAGATTTTGCATACATGATGCTGTTCCTTGGGTTTTAAGTATATTTGGTTGAAAACAATACTGCGTTCTATAAAACACATTCCCTTCTGTGTTATAGGAAGGACTTGTGAAATCTTGAAAATTTGTAGACTATCAGTGAGACACAACCTGGGACTGTGATTTAGGATAAAATAAGTTTATACAGACCCTATAAGTGGTTATAAAAAAAAAACCAGACAAACTGACTCATGTAATATAGCAGCTTAAACATGAAATTTTCTCAATATTCTTCAAAGACTTCATGAAAATATGAGACTTCTGGATCCATTTTTTAAGTGTGAATACCCTCTTGTATTAGAGTAGGGGAACAAAGCAAGAATTCACAAATGGGATCACACTCATTTCAAAAGCACACCAAAGGAAAACAATCAGCTAGGAAAAGAGGAAACCTGGCAAAGCATGAAAATCTTCGGGAAGTGCTTGTCTGACGAAGGACTAACACCCAGATTATATGAAAAACTCAAAAAATTAACAACAGAGGAATGAATAATCTCTAAAATGAAAAGATATTTTCAAAGACACTTGACAAAAGAAAAAACACGTAACCAATACATACAATGCTCAATAGCTTTAGATATCAGGAAAGTGAAAATCAAAGCCACATTAAGATTTGATCTCATCCCGATCAGAATGGCTCTATAAAATATATATATTAAAAATGTTAAAATCTAAAAAGTGCTGGTGTGGATATGATAAAAAAGAAACTTTCATACACTTTTAGTGGTGATGCAAATTGCATGGCTTTATGAAAAAGAGAATGGAATTTCCTCAAGAAACTAAAACTAAAATTGCCTTGTGACCCAACTACACCTCTGTCAGGCTTATACCCAAAGGAAATGAAGTCAGAATATCAGCACAACACCTTCCCTTCAGCGCCCAATGTGGCTATGGTCACAATGGCCAAGACACGGCATCGATCGAGGTGCTCATCGTGGACTAGTGGATGAAGAAAATATGCACAGAGCATTATTCAAGTAAGTACAGAGTCTTTTCCAGCAACCAAGAGTGATATCATGTCAACTGCAGAAAAATGGATGGAATCTGGGAAATAGAATGTTAAGTGTGATGTACCATAAACGGAAAAACAAATGTCATGTCCATGTTTTCTGTCATATGTGGAAACTGAGAGAAATAGAAAAACCTGAAAGGAGGAGAATGATGGGAAGGAGGCAAGTGGGAGAGATAAGAGGGAGCGGTGTGGAAGAGGATGGGGGTGTTGGGCACGATTAACATGTACATCTATGGAAATTTTACATTAAAATTCAATTAATATGAGTTAACTACAAAAAGAAAATTCTTTGGATCCAGGTAGAGATGATCATTGTCCAACATGCGTATGTAATAATTGTCATCGCACTGCACTTTCAAGTGGTTGAGATGGCAAATTTTATGCTACAAATGTTACCTCAATGAAAAATATCTAAAGTAAAAAATATTTCCTATTCACTATTGACATCACTTCCTAACAGGAAAGATTTTTGTTGTTGTTGTTGTTTGGAATTGAACTCAGGGCTTCATGCTTGCCAGGCAGACATTGTACCATTGTGCTACATCCTCAGCCCAGGAAAGGTATTTTTACACTAAAGAGCTGGACCGATACAATATCAGCACAAAGTGCAATCTTTGCTATTGAATAGATTTAACTTTATGAAAATGACACACTTAATCCTTCTAGCTGTATGAAGTCAGGGGAAACATCAATCATGGTTCTATCTGGTTTTGTCACTATTGTATTCTCAGTATCCTGAGTTTAGCAGGCATTTGATAAATATTTACTCAATGAATGGCCGGGGGGAGGGGAAGATTAGAGATACATTAGAAGGAGCTATAGCTGGTTATACTTAATTAAATGCAAACAAATCATATGAATTAATGATGATGGATACTTCAGTAGTGTCATCTTCAGAGTCAGAAGGAAGTACTGTATTATGTGACATTATAAATAGTACTTCAGAGAAGCTACAAGCCCACAAGAAGTAATTTTATTTAACATAATGAGAAAATATTATTTTATTTATTTATTTATTTATTTATTTATTTATTTATTTATTTGGTATAGGGTCTCGCTACACACCTCAGACTCATGATCCTTCTGCTCAGCCTCTCCAGCTCTGGAAATATAGGCATGTGCCACCACACCCAGTTTTGGGGCCGGCACAAGATACTGGGGGTGCCCAGGCTAGCATGGCATGCAGTACCAGGGATCAAACCTGGGTCTTTGAGCTTGCCAGGCAGATGCTTAAACTGCAGAGCTATCACCCCAGCCCAGATTATATTTTAAAGAACAAAACAATTTTTTTTCAAGAAATTATAGTGCACAATACAGGAAACCATAAATGATATATAATATTTTACTACACTTGTACATTTTAAAAATGAAATTATACATAGCTCAGTGATAACAAAGAAATGTGACAAATTATTATTTAATTTTTAAAAGCATAGAAATGATCAGCACAAATCATGTAATGATAGCTGTATCAGTAAAAAGGTAAAATAGAGATCAAGAAGATGGCAGAACATATAATGCTATTAATTTATTGGTATTGTAAAGTCAAAGTTTTCTTTTGGACAATGTACACTGTGTTGTACAAAAGTATTTAATCTAATATTGTGCATATATTACATGAAAATAAAATTAGAAGTTACATAAGGGAAAATTTCAATTAAAGCTAATACATTAACTATTCAGAAATGCAAATTTGATGCAGTTTGAAAAAATACTTGAAACTTTGATAATACTGGAACAGATCAATCAAAACTTCTGAATATGGTGAATATTCGTATGCTTATGTTAGTTTCACCTTCAATCCAAAGGTTATTTATTCAGAATAGCATGTGAGCTGGGTGTGGTGGTGCACTCCTGGAATCCCAAGACTTGGAAGGCTGAGGCAAGAAGATTGCTGTGAGTTCCAGGCATTTCTGGGCTACATAGTTATTTCAGGGGCAGCTTAGCTATGTGAGACTCTCTCAAAAAAAAGTCAAAACAAAATATAGCATGTGAATTCCAAAAATAAACAGTAGGCGCTTGTTATTCCTTACATTCATAAGGTAGCCAGGTGTAAATTTGAAATATCTTGTCTAAAATGGATTGAGACAAATTTTTCCACATTCTATTTTGACAATGATATGCTAACTCTCACTATAAACTCAATGAATGTAAAACCTGAATATGACAGAGATTAATGCCTGCAAGTTCACACATGCTATTTTACAATTAATTTTACTGCCTTCCCAAGCAGCCTATAAAAGTCCTTCTCTCCACCCTTTGAATCTTGACTGACCTGGTCATTCGACTTAGCGAGTGGGAGTTGGGAGGAGCTGGTGTAGAACAGCGACATCTCAAGAAGCCACGTGGATTCAGTCTTCACTGTCCTGTGGGCAACCTGTAAAGAAATTGGAAGTCCACTGGGGAGAGGAGGCCATGAGCAAAGAAAATAATACATTCTGTTCTAGAATGCCCAGATCCGAGTGGCCCTCATGGGACCTTCGGTTTACTCCTCATGCTGAATAAGACCCTTCAATAAGTGTAGGTAAAACTGTGAAAAAAAAAAATATTTATTGGTTTGAGTCATTGAGTGTTGGGTAAATTTATATAAAATGAAGTAAACAGCAGCGAAGGCTAAATTTCTTTGTAAAAATTTAATCAGTTGAAGAAATGAAAGAAAAAGGAAGAATCTACAAAACCATGAAGCTTCTAAGAATAGCTGAATTTTTCTGGCATACGTACTTTAACTGGGTATTTAGGCACCAAGTTACAACAAAATAGTCATTCACTGCAATTTCAACTTAAATATTTCATTTTCACCTCCACTGAATATTAAAAATATAGGAATGTGCTCTCCTCAGTTTTAATAACAGCTTATAATGGTGCTGTCAGTACACATTTAATATTTATTAAACAAATAAATATTGAAAATCTCTATTCTTTCTTTTAGGAGTGTTGGCTTCCTCTTCTGCATATAAATGTAACTGAGATTTCAAGTTGCTATCCTTGCTTTATATATTTTATCAAAAGATTTTACCAGGCCAGAAAACAATATGAAAATGATAACTTAAAAGAAGGTATGATCTTTAAATAACAGAGTTGGAAGTGAGACACTTCATGAAAAATGTGATTGGCACTAATGCGAATACTCTACAGAACTGCCTAGTAGGCAGCTGCAATTCCCTCCTAGGAGGCAGGAAGGATTTTCTGCTCTCTGACTGATTTCCTTCCCAAAGTCCCTCAGAGCGGAAGTGCTAGTCTTCTAATTTATCAAGGACTTTCAAAGTTCCCAGAAAGATGCATCCTATCCCCAGCTCCTGGATACCTCAAGAACACACTCTGACACTGGGGAAAAAGTCGAAATATCCTCTGGATGGATCTCAGGCACACAGAACAGTAAGCGGAACACAGAAGTGTCTCTCTAGGCGTGGTGGTCAATTTTACTTGCCTTAATGTCCTCTTTGGGGCTTTATTCAACTGAAGTTTGGAGATAATCATGTAAATGTGAAGTTGTGAGAATGAGATAGGGGTTGGTTGGGATAAAATAGGCCTTTTAGATATGAGTATTAAAATATCTTTAAGATAATGACAGATTCTACCAAATGATCACATTCACAGCTATTTGTAACGGCTTCTTTTATACATAATTTGTGAATTATATAGATATTTTACTAATATTTCTGTTGTTTTGTTTAGAAATATAAAGACCTCATAATTCAGTTTTGAATGGTTTTACTTTTTCTTTTTTTCAAAACTGGGGGTTGACGTCAGGGCCTTGTGCTTGGCAGGCAAGTGTTTATTCTACTGAGCCATCTCCTTGGACCCTGGGTGCTTTTATTTATACTATGTGTTTTACTCTATTGCTATAGTAGATGTTTTTCTAATTAAAACAGATGCAATTACATTTTTAAAGACAAAATAGTTCAAATAAAATTTAGAGTTTTACAGATGTCTTATTTAACAGAAGTACTATGTCTCAAAGAAATTTCTAAACATGTTGATGAAAAGATAATTTTAAGAGTCTATTAGAAATATAGGTACTTCCTTTATATTATAGTCATTGCAAAATTTATCCATTCATTAACTTTGTCAGCTTAAGATCATGGACTGAGCAATGAGCCATTAGCAACAACTAAGTCTGTCTACAAATGGTTTCACATGGCAGGTTTCACCAGTATTTGGAGACCACAATAAATGATGGAGTTTTACTCTCAGTGCCACCTAAAGTTATAAATGGTTTACACTAAATTCAGCCTCACCATTACATACAAAATACATAGATTATCAAGAATAGGGGCAACATGAATATTTAGATATCTACAACATATTCCTGGCAACAATAGGATAATTTTTTAAAATACATTTGATATAGGGTTTCACTATGTGTCTCGGATTAGTAGTGATCTTCCTGTTGCAGCCTCCCCAAAGCTGGGATTACAGATGTGTACCAATATGCCCATTCTGGATGCTGGCTCAGCATGCCAGGGGATAGGGCTGGCATGATATGTGGTGCTGGGGACCAAACCGTGCCCTTGAGCTTGCCTAAGCAGGTGCTTAGTCCGCTGAGCTGTCTCACCAGCCTGATCATATCTTAAAATAGAAAAACAACAATAGAAATGAGATAAAACATATATCTTAGGGTGGAAACACCATAAGTTATGAATTGAACAGATGTGTATCGCAAAGGAGAAGACTCAAAGAAGATGATTCTTAGATTTATGGGATGAGTGAAAGTATCGATAATTCAAGGTGTAAAATTGTGAAGTGAGGCAAACAAGATGCGGAGAAGCTGTCACGCACTCACTGCTGGACATGAAACGCTGTGCTGTGTCCCGCCCATCAGGCACAGATCCTAGGTAGGCAGTGGGATGTGTGTGTCTAGCACTGAATGCAAAAGTCTTTTGTGGGGATAGCTATGTAAAAGTCAGCCACTGTGTTTAAAGTAATAAAATGCACAGCAGTGATTAGAAAAAACAGGAGAATGCACATTCAAGCCTCAAGGATTTCAGCATCATATTCAGGATCCATAGAGTTTAAGATGGGATATGCTGTGTAGCATCTTTGATACAGGCATGGGCTGCAGATCCAGGCTTTAGGGATCTAAATCCCATCTTTTCTTCACTGAGCCTGGGGATTTACACAAATGAGTTAACTTTCCAATTATTCTGTTTTTCTTATTGAAAATGTGACTCACAGTAGTACATATTATGATTTTTTTTTTTCAAAACTGGGGATTGAACTCAGGCCCTTGTGCTTGCCAGAGAAGCACTTATTCTACTGATCCTTCTCCCTAGCCCTCATACTATGAATTTGTTATGAAGTTGTTATGTTAATATGCCTGATGTAAATAAAGCATGAAACTAGAATAAGTAGACAAATATAATCCCTCTTCCTTCTTCCCCTTAGTGATGCTGATAGGATACAAGTAGAATATTAGCATCTTCACTAACCATCTTTTCTCCAGTTCATTTCTGGAACTCAATTACACCATGAACAGGGGCCTGAGATACTGATGGTGGAGTAGGTGGCCCAGCGCAGGGGCATGCTCTCTTTCTTATCAATAACGCTGGTGTCTTTGATTGGTGATGTGACAACTCTGATCACACAATGATATTTCTGTGTTTTCCATCACCTACTACAAAACTCTGAAATTAAGCAAAAAAGTTACTTTGGGATGCTAGATTAAAGGTCATCCACATTCATTGAAGATATCACAAAGAAAAGAGGAAGATAAAACTTTTAAGTCATAATTTAAAATTATAACTACTGGGGAGCTGCAGGTTAGCTCAGCTGTTCAAGCGCCTGCTCATCCAAATGCAATCAGGTGCAGGACACCATGGTTCCACCACCACCCCCACCTGCCTTACCAGTCCTGCCTTTAAAGCAGCCTGAGCCAGAGCCAGCCAAAAAATAAATAAAATAAAATAAAATTATAACCACTTATACATGTGGAGATGCTTTCTTAGCATTTAATTTTTCTGTATGGAATAATAGTTCTTCAGGCAAAATAGATTGAAAAGCCAGTCAGCAAAAAGATGACCATAAAAATAATAGACATAATCCTTCTAAATAAATGCAACATTTTTATTAATTTTAATGGTACAATTTACATGTACATAATCATCATATTCATCATAGGGAATTTGTACCTGTACATGTTGGATCTTGGTTCCTCTTTTACTCTTAAAATGTAGCTTCTACCGTATCCAGCTTTTCTCTCTAGAGTCACAGTTCATGGTAACTCCCTCCCTTGTTTCACAAAACAAAACTAGTTTGGCTCCTCTTTTTCTCAAACTCCATTTAACTTCTCAGCAAAAGTTGTCTCTTCTAGTTTCTTATCACTTCTGGATCTCAACCCTGCCCCAGTTCTCTAGTGTCACCCTAGGACAATGGCTTTTCTCACCTGCCTCCTATCTAGTCCTAGTTCTGTCTTCTAACACCTTTTTCATACATCCTCCACCCCACATCTAAGTGACCTTAAATCATATCAGTTCATATACCCCTTTCCCAGCTTCTCCAGCATACTGTCCTCTCACCTGAAGTAGTTGCCAGGATATGCATGTTAGTCTAAAATGTGTTGAGTGGTTGGAGCCTATTAGATCTGACCAGAGCAGTCTTTCACTTGCTCTGGCTTACCCTCAGGCACACACCACTTCTGGCCAATTGTACTCAGTCTTCCTTTTGCCTGCACATTTCCAATAATCCACATGGACTTTGACATCCATCAGATCCTTACTGAAATGTCACTAGAATTCCCTGGGGACTGGTTTTAGTAGTAATTTTTTTTCTAATTTTTGCCTCCTATACCTATGATTTATTGTCTTCCCTGATAGTCCCCATTACCTAAAATCAGATTTGAGAGATAGACCTACTTAATTCATGAATTATTCATTTTTTCCACAATTCTGATTACAAACTGAATTGGAAGACACCTGAATCAAATTTTCCTATAAGATCAACATTAAACCTAACCACTGAATTGAATTTAATTCTTGTCCAATTTGTGACCAGGATCATGGAAAGAATTAAATGAACCAAGGTACCACTACATACGCTTGTATATAAATATTTATCAGAGTTATTATCTCTACCCTCCCCAACTATGAGCGATAGAAACTTGAGTAGTTCTATGATCCCTACCATGGCTGTGGATAATCTCCCATTCCAGATAGTTCTCTTTTCTAGAGTATAAGTCAAATCTGTGACTTAAATCTAGCCTACAAAATGTGGAAAATATTTCACATGTTATTAAAGTCCTGAGATCACTTAAGAAAACTGAAGATTATCCTGGATGATACCGGTTTTATCTGGTGTTAAACAAATGTAGGAGCTGGGGAGATGGCTCAGTGGAATAAGCACTTCCCTGACAAGCGCAAGAGCCTGAGTTCAATCCCTGGTTCTGCCAAAAAAAAGAAAGAAAGAAAGAAAGAAAGAAAGAAAGAAAGAAAGAAAGAAAGAAAGAAAGAAAGAAAGAAAGAAAGAAAGAAAGAAAGAAAGAAATGTAAAAGGGCTGGATCCACCCCTGAAGCAGCAGTTTCTCCAGATATGCTGAGGAAGCCACACAGGTGAGGAGCTGCATGCATCCTCAGGGTCTTGAAGGTGATTCCAGGAGACAGCCTAGGAAGTACCCGCCAGTCAAAGCCAGCAAAAAGCTGGGCTCTTAGTCACACAGCTGCAAGGAAATACATTCTGTCAACAACCTGAAATTTAGGAAATGGGATTTTCCTTTTGTCAGCCTCCAGATGGGCATTAGCCTGGCCAATATCTTAAATAAAGCCTTTTGAGACCAGAGCAGCATACAGAGCTAAACTGGCCTGACAACCCGACCCATTGAAACCATTGCATAAAATATGGATGTTATTTTAAGCCACTAAGTTTGTTGTAAAACATGAAAATATTGATTAAAATCTAAGCTCCATAAAGAGAATACTTTCACTGTGGTTTGAGTGGAACACATATTTTAAAAGCATTCAATCAGCACTTCTCTCTGCCTTCGAAAGCACTGGGCAAGGACGTTCTCTCTATTGTGGACATTTAGTTCTTGTCAGAGGAGATGTGCTTTGGGCTGTCATTGCTTGGATCGTTTCACCACTACAGCAGTCTCCATGCCTGGGCTGCTCACTGTACTCTCTGGCTGCCCCTGCCACTTGTTCAGATTCTCCACCTCTTATCTCTACCTTCAGCAGAGACAAGTTGGCTTACCATATTGGAGGGGTATGCTATTTCCCTGATGTAAACTATAAACCTCTAACCAGATTTTATAAAATTTTTGAGGCCTGACTTTAAAGTTAACACATGCTCCTTTGGAATCAATTATTTGACACTTATAGGCAGGTTTATGGTTTTATTTTGTATAATGCCCTAAAATATGATTTTAAATATCTTTGTGTGTTTGCTTCATCTGTGTGTGTGTAGATCAGAAAATGTAATCATTAGCATTATTTACTTCTTACCTGTCTAATCATGCTAGATTCTGTAGATTATGTTTCCTTTTCTCTTCTGACCCTCCAATCGCCTACTTAAGACTTTATATTCCTTTTTGTTGAGGCAACTAATCAGAGAAGTAAGGTATTGTTAGTATAATTATGTGCCAGATAGGATTGAGTGTAGGTTTGTGTCACTCCAAAGCATGGAGGACATCACAGGATAGAACATCACAAACAATCTCCTTAATTAAGCTGCCTCCTCAAGTAAATAAAAAGTTGCATGATGTAAAATGCTTGTAAGGGTAAACATATGTTTAAACAAGTATTTTCACATTTTGTTTCATAGCTATACAGATGCTCCCTGACACACAATGGCAAGACGTAGACTCATTATAGCCTGCAAATGGCATAAGTCACAAATACATTAACACACGTAACCTAGTGATTATAACTGCTTAGAAACAGCAGAGAGCAGAATGTTGGCTGTTCACTTTCTTGGAGGGATAGCCAATAGGAGTCATGACTTGTAGCTGTTGCCCAGCCTTACAAGAGAGTATCATGCCATATGTTCATAAATAAAAATTCAAAATGGAAAGTATAGTTTTTGCTGATATTTATTATTTTTATATCACTTGTCTTATTTATTTATGCACTTAGTATAGGACCTACAAGGCCTCACAACACAGACTGGACTTGTAGTGATCCTCCTGTTTTCAGCCTCCCAAGCCCTGGGATTACAGGTGTGCGCCACCGTTCCCAGACTCCATCACCATCCCAGCATACTCCAAGGGTGGGGCCACATAGCATGTCAAGGATCAAACCCCAGACCCTGCGTCTGCCTAAGTAGGCACTTTAACCTGTTGAGCTATCTGACTTTTACACCATTTAAAAACAGAAAGTGTGTAAGTCAAACTATCATGAGTCTGGAACCATTTCTATAATGATCAAAATAGCTATTCAACTTGAACCTTGCTTTCTTCTCTTTGTTGTTAAATGGTCTTTAGCCTTAACATTTATTACTCATATGACTCAAAAATGCCGCAAGATCACAAGTGCATCTTACAAAAGATCAGATTACATAAGAGCTAGTAAATATAAAATTTGTGTGAAAGAAATGAATGGATAATGATAATAATACTATGACTATAACCCAGACTTCCTGCTATGTATGTGGGGGAACCAACATGGGGAAATCAATGACCAGGGGATGCTAGAGAGACCTCGTTGACTCTTGTCCTAGTACAGGGTACTCCAGCTCTACCTCAAATGTCTGGCTTGTCTAGCCAAACAATAATTGGACAGTACTGTCTTCTCCAGTGGGGAGGATGGTTCCACATCTCTGTAGGGAACCTAATGTGTCAAGGGTCCTACAACTGAACCACAAAGCAAAACCAATGATAGGGGTTCTCTACTTTGAACCAAACCTTTATCCCTTGGCTCAATTTTCTCATCTAAGGGGGTCCTGGAATGATGTTGACACAGACACTGCATGGCAGATTACAGATGGACTGTATTGCATATACAGAAGGACTGTGTATGCTGTGCTTCTTCTAAACTGGTCAGAGTCTTGTGTATTTTTACTTTATTTTATTATTTTTTGGTACTAGGGCTCAAACTCAGGATCTTAAACTTTATTATTTTAACCACATCTTTTGAAATTTTGACGGCAGGAGAGATAGCTCAGTAGAATAATTGCTTGCCTGGCAATCAGAAGGTCCTGAGTGCCACAAAAAAACAAAACAAAACAAAAAAAAGAGTAATTACTTAAATAAGCAAGGAAACGAATGGTCCCTGGACAGAGGGTGGCATTGGCATAGCATATGATGTCAGACATAGAACCATGGTACCTGAGCTTGCCTAAGCAGGAGTTTAGTCTGCTAGGCTATTTTGCTGGCCTCATGAAATACATCATATTCATGAGGATTATTCATAGATGAATTCCTGGCTTACTGTGCTATTAGGATACAGGGACTATACAGAGGTGTGTCACCAAGGCCCTGAGTGGGAAGGGCACAACTTTGTGCCCAGCTCATCCCTTTTTTCTCTTCTCCCTGATGGCTACATCTTGGGCAGCTTCCTGTGCCATGCTCTTCCACCATAGTGTTTCTGCTTCAGGATGTGTTGATCACAAATTAGTTTCACGCAACTGTGAGCTCCTTTATATTTCAGGTATTGAGTTTTTTTTTGTTGTTGTTGTTGTACTGTATTGTTTTGTTGCCCCAGGAATGATAAAAGAGCCTAATACACAAAACTTGTGGACTGGCCAAATAGCTCAGTGGATTAAAGCCCATCCAAGCAGGATGGATGATTGAGAATCAGGAGTAGGGTGATTGAGAATGGGTATGGTAGCACACCCCTGTAATTCAAGCTCTTGGGAGGCTGTGAACAGGCCGATTACTATGAGTCCAATTAAGTAGTGAGACTCTGAACACACTGTAAACCCTTCCCTAAAATATAAAAATAAAATAATATAAAATAAAATAAAAAGGAAGGCTAGTTTTAGCGCTCAGTGGATTAAAGTGCCTGCTTAGGCAGATTCAGGAGCCAGAAGTTTGATCCCTTGGCCTGCCATGTGGGGCCTGCCCCCAGGGCATGCTGAAAGGCAGTTGAGACTGGGTAAGGTGGATTGTGCCTTTAATCCCAGCACTTGGGAGGCTGTAAACAGGAGGATCACTACTAGTGCTATCTACCCTGTACAACCTGTACACTCTGTCCTAAATACAAGGAAAAAAAAAAAAAAACCACTAAAAAAAATAAAAGACTTGTGCCAGGATTTGGAGGATTGATATTACTCTTCTGCATTACATAGTTCAGAGGTCTTCACACTAGACTTGCAGGAGAGGTTTAGCATATTTTAGAGCTTCCCAGGAGAAGATCTAGAATGTCGGAGAAGCTTGATAGCTGATTCTGTATTAAGCTCAGAAGGCCACAATGCTGATAAGTATGACACAGTAAAGGCCAGATTCATGGCATTTTAGATGGAAGAGGAGGATACCATAGGAAATAAAACTAGGGAACACATATGCTAAATTTTGACAAGATATTTGTCTACCTTTTTATATGCCCTAAGACTCTCTGCAAGATTAAATTTAAAGGTGAAGGATGAATGAAGCTGATAAAGAAAATTTCCAGGCAGCACTCCATTTATAGTGTGGAATGGATAGTGAAGGCTGCTTTTAGCTGAATCTGTAGTGAGAATCAGTGGAAAAGGGCAGAGTTAGAAGATACAAAATGCTTATAGTGTTAACCGGGGAGATGGTTCAGCAGTCTAAGCACCTGCCTGGCAAGTGCAAGGACCCCTGTTTGATCTCCAGTGCCACATCTCATGCTGGCCTTGGGTCCTCAGGCACACTGTGCCAGCTCAGAAAACAGGTATGGTGGTGCAAGCAAAGCACTTCCTTGGCAGGCCCAAGGGTCCATGTTCGATCCCTGGCACCACATGCCATGCTGTTCCCAAACCCTGCAGGCCACCAAAACTGGGCGTCATGGTGCACGCCTGTAATCCCAGCACTGGAGAGGCTGAGACAGGAGGGTCACTATGAGTCCAAGCTGCATAGCAAGATTCTGTAATACATTTTAAAAAAATGAAACAAAGAAACCTTTGAACTGTGATTACCAGATATAATAGTTTGTCTCAGCAATGATAAAGATGACTAATAAACTCTCCTTTTATACATATACATACTCATACACATATACATATACATGTATATTTGGTTTGGTTGGTTCTGTTTTTCAAATATATATTCTATCAGTATTCATTTACTTTACAAAATATTTGGCCATATGGTGTTCTATGCATGTATATGGCATTTAGATTATAATTTTCTTCTCTATTATCCTTCCTTCCAATAGGTATTATCTATACACCAATCATTTGTTGTTTCCAATTGAAACCATTGTTTAAGTCAGAAAATACTTCAATAAAAATGTATTAATGATTGCAATTACATATATAAAAATTACATACATTCTTATTTGATGAAATTGATATATTCATGTGCACGTGAGAAAAGTCAGCTTTTCACTTATTTCAGGTAAATAACATTTTTTTCTGTTAGGATTATAAACCAGTCATCTATTGGTTTACATGTGAAATCTAATGAGGACCTTGATTAGGCTTTTATCGTTCTACTGCTTCCACATTATGTGTTTCTTACAATTTAATTCTTTTTATGTTCTCAAATATATTGCAGAATAGGTGCCATTATATTGGCTTTATATATGTATTTTAAAACCTGAAAATTAAAGAGTTATGTAACTTTTCATCATCACACAGAACATAAGTTATGCCATTAAAATTCAGAATAGGCCTCTGTAAAGCACAACAGCAGAGATATATGAACAAAGGATTTAAACGGGCCAGTGGCAGTGGTGTGAGTTGAGATCACATAGGCAACATTTAGACACGTGTGAGCCACCTACGTGTGTCCATAGTAAACAGGCTCAAGAGGCTAGATGCACAGCTCTGGGGAGACTTCCTCACTCACTAGTGATGCCTGCATTTCATATGCATGAAAACTACAGAGATGCAAGGGCCAGGTAATTTAGTGGTGTAAGTACCTGCCTGGCAAGTGCAAGGCCTGAGTTTGAATCCTGATACCAAAATGAATAAAGAATTGCGGGAGAATTACAGAGATGCAATGTAACAAGTTTAAAATAATCGTCTAAATATTTTGTAAATATTCTGACCTTTCCCCCTTAAAAATAAGTACAAGAGATTTCAAATCATTATTAGTTAATATTCCCATGCACTACAAAATTGTGTTTGTATATTATCATGTAAACCACCATTAAAAGCTTTCAGTTGTGATTCCAGGAAATACTTTGACACTGCAAAAGAGCCCTTCGGTCAAATTTATGAGATAACAGTCAGGATTGGCAAGTGGGTTTACATCCTCCAAAGCAATATTTTAGTTTGCTGAGTAGCCAAAACATCTGAACAAAGTTTGTCAGAATGCTTAGGGGTATGAGTGCAATATGTGTTTCCAGCACAGGGTGGGAACTGAGGAAGCCAGCCTGTCCAAGAAGACAGCAGAAGGACACTATGAAGCAGTGTGAAAATCAGCAGTGCCTGCTTTGTGATGGTAGAACAAAGACAAGAATGTTTTCTTGGGGCCAGGGAGATGGCTCAGTAGTATAAGCGCTTCCCTGGCAAGCACAAGGGCCTGAGTTCAATCTCTGGTTCTGCAAAAAAAAAGAAAAAAAAGAATGTTTTCTTAACAGAAGAAGTAAATATGATATGTTCAAATAAATGAATATTCAGTTAAGAGAAATACTTTGTCTTTAAAGAAAGGTGTTCTTTTTACCATAAAGCATCATTTTTAAGTTTCAAGAAAACTCCATGTGGAAGAGAGAAATTATTTGCACAAAGAAATTATAGCATGAGGATAAATCCTCTATAAAAATATAAAATCTTGGTGTTACACAAACCTGTAAGCCACATAATCATGAGCAATGTATTTGACATTTCTAAAACTCATTTGTACGTTTTGTCCATTTCAAGTGAAATACGGCTTTGGCAAGAAATAAAGTCAAATACTTAGAGAAGTGCTTGGGACAAAGGACCACATCAATGAATGGTAATATTTACTATTATGTGTTATAATGTTCAGATTCTCAGGCTACTTCTTGTTATTTACAATAAAATAAAGAGGTAGGACAGTGCAAATAAATGTCTTTAACTTCATTCAAATGTCACAGGAGACTCACAGGCAGGACAAAATATATATTTTGTTGGCTTATGGAATTCATGATTCTTGGGCAAAGGAACAAACTCCCCTTTTCCAGATTGCCTCTTGCTACTGAATTAGAGCAGAAAATCACAATAAAACAAAATGCTGCTGCATTCTCTACACCTGTGCTTCACTGAAAGGCACTGAAACTTAGCATGTCTCAAACACGGCATTTAGTTTCCTCCTGCATACCTCTGCTTCCCAGATATTCCATGTGAAAGACATATGGTCTCTAGATGTTTGAAATGACACTACTTCCCAGGTTTTTGAAGCAATAGAGTCCATAGGATGTCATCCCAGTTTTTCAGTTGCACTTTATCTCTGTTACTCTTCTCTTGTTGCTGGGACAAATAGCTGACACTCACAATGAAGAAAGCAAAGGTGTATTTAGCTCACGGTTACTGCATGTTTCAGTCCATGCTCATCTGGCTCCAAGGCACATGGCAGAGGGCAGAAGTTCATGGTGGCAGAAGGCAACAAAACAGCAAGAGCAAAAGAGAGTAAGGGCAACAATGGCTACAGAGATGAAGTCTGTCTTCCTTAAGTTTTACTCAGGATAGATGCCCGAGGCTGGATGTAGCACTCACCTGTAACCCCAGCAGCACTCACACCCGTAATCCCAGTGGATCATGAGTTAATTGTAAACTCTAGAGTCCCCACCCCATGACTGAAGGAGGCTTTGGGGAGTTAACTAGACATAAACCATAACACAGTTTTTCAGTTGCTCAAGACAAAATTAAAGTAGTCCTTTCAACATATAAGGGACAAATGTCAGTTAAAACATATATCCCAAATAAGCAGCATATCTTATACTTTGAATACCTTTCTAACCTACCATGTTCTCCAACACAAATGTTGAAGTGTATGCCTGCAGGTTCTCTCACTTCCAACACTGTCTGTCCACTGGACACCCCACCCCCTTCTCCAGAACACAGAGTCACCTTTTTACACTATGAATCAGACCAGGCCCGTCATATTCTACCTCCCTCAGGGACTTCAGGTATCTGTCACTTGGAATAAGGCTCCAGTCTCATACTCTGGCCTGCACATCCCATACACTCCGGTATTAACCTTGCCTCTTCCACCGTTCATTTGCATTCAGATAGCAAGTGTTCCTGGAAAAGAGCAAGCATCTTCTCCCCTCCAGTCCACCCCAGTCACTGTCGCTCCTGGCTGGAGTAACTTCCCCTGTGACTCTGCGGTTCAATTCACTAGAGCTTGTGTAAGTATACATCCTTGTCCATACCGTACAATAAAGTAATTCATTATCCTTTTTTACCACATGACTCACCACTGCCACATGCTTCAACATGCATTTACACATGTGACCTTGGTTTTCCTCTCCCTTCATGGGAATATAATCTCTGTTAAAGTCTGTCTGCAAAGCATCAAGAACATTGCCTAACACATTGTACCCAACACATTTGCTGAATGAATACCCAAATGAATGCCTATATTTGAATTTTAGTATTAATAATGTAATTACATGGTAAATGATTAGTAATTAAATATTAAAATTTTAATACTTCTATTATGATTCCTGAAGCTTTTAAACTAAATCAGTTATTTCATATTAGGATATTAAGAATCCTGAATTTTAAATATGTAACATTAAATATTATAACATTTCTTCAGTGCTTTAAGAATGAGATTATGCTGAGAGAATTTGGTTTTAACTAAGATCACTAATTTTTTTTGATAACCCTTTATTTTTTTGATTTATTTTTAATTTTATTGAAGTACAAATACCAATCAGATAGTTTTACGACACCTTAACAAGACAGATTCAATAAATTAATACATTGCAAACTGTTTTTATACTGTTTTGGTATTGTACAAGGTGCATACATGATATTATACTTACAGACATTGTTATAGCAAATGTCACTTATCAGTAAATTAAGAGTGTAGCTGTTTACCGATTTTTTATACGGGAATTATATAAAAAATTCAATAATTATTTTCCTAGTGGATGACCATAGTACTAGAAGCCGACATAATATCCTGTCCAACTACCATTAGTGCAAATCTTGCCTCTCATAGGATTATGTAGAAGCACAGCGTTATCTATCCCAACTGTACTGTCCATACACACACATCATGATTTTTTTTTCTATACCCCTGCCTTTGTCTACACCTGTCAAAGGTGGGCACTCCATTGTCATTCAACTAACTTAGGTGCTTGAACTCGACTACACAATCCAACACAATCCAACATTCCACAACAATAGTGAGTTATTCAAAGAAGTTGTCGACCATAGCCATTTACAGCTCAGCTTAATATTATGGCCCCTCAAAGTATACTTCATCTTTATACTTTTCTGCTGGATGGTTAAGACCTAGATAGAGCAAGACTTATATACCAATACATGTACTTTATGTTTCTTATGTGGTCAGTGAAGTCCCCTCAGGGTTTATCTTTTAGTCCTGTACATTATTCTGTAGATCCTTTGTCTGTGTCATCCATGTGGATGAGTCACGGCCAATGCTTGACCAGTTTGCTCTCTGTGAGAGCCTGAGAGAAAGTTTTCTCTCCATGTGACTCTCCCCAGGCACACTATAGAACTTCAGTCTCTTTCCTCTGTGGCTCCATAATCTCCTTGTTCAGAAAATTTGGAGCTCAACTGAGTTTC
>PVKA01018561.1:0-35470 GCA_004027165.1 Ctenomys sociabilis | reverse complement strand
AAAAAGGAGACAAAACAAATTAAAGCATTAACTGCTTCTTTCTACAGACCAGCAGAAATGCACAGTACAGTTGTCTAAACCATCCTGCTTACATATACAGATAAATCTCTTTCCCTCAGTCCCTGTCCTGTTCCTCTCAACTCAGTAATTCTTTCCTTTTGAATAAGTTCATTCCCTTTTCCCAGTATCTATTGTACCTTTCAGATTCCCTTTTTCTCTTTCAAATTCTTACACTAAGGAGACAATATGATGTTTGCACATGCATGTCTGTTTTATTTCATTGAAGAGTATGTTCTCTAGTTGCATCCATTTACTGACAAAAGATTCAAATTTATCCTGTTTCATAGATGAATAATACTTCATTGTGTAAAAATACCACTTCTACTCTGTCCATTCTTCAGTTGATGGGCATCTGGGTTGTTTTCAGGATTCATCTATGACAAATTGCTGCTGTAAACGTGGGTGCACATATGTTACTGTGGTATGAGGTTTTCAGTTCTTCTGGAAAAATACCGAGGAGAAGAATAGCTGGCTTGAATGGGATCTCTAAGCCTAGCTTTTTAAGCAACCTCCACACTGATTTTCCACAGTGGTTGCACCAGTCTGCACTCCCACTAACAGTGCAGAAGGGATCCTTTATCTACACAGCACCTCCAGCATTTGTTATTGGCTGACATCTTTATGTTAGCCATTCTTCTAGAGATGAGATGGAATCTCAGTGTTGTTTTAATTTGCATTTCTCAAATGGCCAATGATGTTGAACCTTTCTTCATATATTTACTTGCCATTTGTGTTTCTTCCTTTGAGAAGTGTATATTCATCTCAGATGCCCATGTTTGGATTGGATCTTTGAAATTAGATTGCCTTATTTTTTAAATTCTTTATATGTTCTAGATGGAAGGCCTTTGTTGGAGGGATACTTGGCTATAATATTTTTCCAGTTTGTGGGTTTTGTTTTTATTGTGTTGCAGATTTGCTTTGAAGTACAGAAACTTTTGAAAAAGATGAGATCCCAGTTGCTGGTTATTTGAAGTATTTCCCTTGCAGTTTGGTTTTTGTTTATGAACTCTCTACTTATCTCTATTTGTTTAAGATTTCTACCTACATTTTCCTCCAGATGATTTAGTGTTTCTGTTTTAATATTTAAATCTTTGAGCCATTTTGCCTGTAGCTTTGTGCACGGTGATAAGCATTGGTCTGGTGTTAGCCTTCAGCATGTGGAAAGCCAGTTTTTCCAGCACCATTTATTAGAGAGGCTGCCTTTCTTCCAGTGAGCATGTCTGTCTCCTTTATCAAAGATAAGATGGCTGAATGTGTTCGCACTTGTGTCTGCATCTTCTAATCTGTTTCACTGATCCTCAGGTTTGTCTCTATGCCAGTACCATGCCAATTTTATTGTAGTAGCTGTCAGGGATTTTTTTTTTTTTTTTTTTTTTTTTTTTTTTTTTTTGGTGGAACTGGGAATTGAACCCAGGCCCTTGCACTTGCCAGGGAAGGGCTTATTCCACTGAGTCATCTCCCTGGCCCCAGGTCAGGTATTGTGATACCTCCTGCCCTTCCTTCATTTCTCAGGATTTTTTATTATTCTGGGTCTCTTCTGGTTCATTTGAGGAAAGTTTTCTCTAGTTCTGTGAGGTATACAATGGTTTTTTAATTGCGATTGTGTTGAATCTTTGAGCATGTGGCAGTTTTCACAATGTTGATTCTTCCTATCCAGAAGCAAGGAATATTTTTCCATTTTCTCAAATCTTCGTCAGTCTCTTTTCTCAGAATACCATAATTTTCACTGTATAAATCTTTTACATCCTTTGTGAAATTGATTCCTAAGTATTTCTTTTTTTTTTTTTTTTTTTTTTTTTTTTTTTTTTTTTTTTTTTTTTTTTTTTTTTTTTTGATGTTATTGTGACGGGCATGGTTCCCCTAATTTGTCTCTCAGTGTGTTAATTATTTGTGTACAAAAAATGCTACTGGTTTTTGGGTGTTGACTTTGTATCCTACTGCATTGCTGAATCTGGTGATTCAGTCTACCAGAGTCTTGGTGGATTTTCTGGGCCCTCTATGTAGAGTATCATGTCATCCGCAAATAATGGTAATGTCACTTCTTCCTTTCCAGTCCCTATTCCTTTTATCTTTCTCTTGTCCAACTGCTCTGGCTAGTGTTTCTAGAACTATACTGAATAGAAATGGAGACAGTGGACATTCTTGTCTTGTTCCTGATTTTAAAATGAAGGCCTTCAGTTTTCCTCCAGTTAGTATGATATTGGAGTTGGTTTCTCATAGTTGGCTTTTATCAGGTAGAGATATAGACCATCTATTTCAATTCTTTGTAGGGTTTTTATCATGAATGAGTCTTGGACTTTTTCAAAAGCTTTTTCTGCATCTATTGAGTTGATCATGTGGTTTTTGTTCTTGGTTCTATTGATATAGTGTATTGCATTTACACATTTGAAGATGTTGAACTATCCTTACATTCCTGGAATGAATCTCACTTGGTTATGATGTATAATCTTCTTCATCATTTTTATGCATTCTGTTTGCTAGTATTTTATTGAGGATTTTTGCATCTATATTCATTAGAGCGAATGGCCTGTAGTTCTCTTTTTTTTTTTAGTTGGATCTTTCTGTGGTTTTGGAATCAGAGTAATACTTGCCTCCACTAATGAGTTTGGGAGAATTGCTTCCCTTTTAATTTCAGTGAGGAGTTTGAAAAAAGTTGGCATTAAATCTTCTCTAAATTTCTTGTAGAATTGTACTGTAAATCCATTGGGACCTGGGTTTTTCTTTGTAAGATTTTTTATTACATTTTCAATTTTGTTTCTCATTATTGAGTTATTCAGACTTTGTATATCTTCTTGACTCAGGGGTGGCATTTCATATGTATCTAGGAAACTGTCTATTTTCTCTGTTTTCTGTCCTGTGACAGAAAATTCCAATTTTGGAAGTAGGTATTGATGATCTTCGGAATTTCTTTAGAGTGTGTAGTGATTTTGCCCTTTTGATATTTTATTGTGTAGAATTTGGGTTTTTTCTTTCCCTTTTTTTTTCAATTAGTTTGGCTAGGAGTTCATTAATTTTATTTATTCTTTCAAAGAACCAACTCTTTGATTCATTTATTCTTTGTATTATTTTCTTTGTCTCCAGTGCATTAATATCTGCTCTAATTTTTATAGTTTCCTGGCTTCTTTGAGCTTTGGACTTGACTTCCACTTCTTTTTCTAGGAGCTTGTGCTGTAGCATAAGATCATTTATTTTGGGGTTTTTCTGTTTTCCTAATGTGCAAATTTACTATTTAAGTTTTTCTCTTAAGGCAGATTTCATTGCATCCCATGTTTTGGTAAGTTGTATCTGCATTTTTGCTCGATTGTAAATATTTTTTAACTTTTTCTTTAATTTCATCTGTGAACCACTGGTTGTGTAGGACATTGTTATTTAATTTCCATGTGTTTATGTAGTTTCTTTTGTCAATAATTTCTAGTTTTATTACACTGCGATCAGACAGTATGCATGGTCAACTAAACTTTTGAAAAATAGTTTTTGTTGTTTTTGAACAATTCAATGTAGTACACACAAAAGACTTTGTAGAATCTAGTGTATCATTTCCTGAGATATGATCTCATCTAGAAAAGTCACCAGATAGTCACTTTGCAAGATTTACATTGTCCACCCCCCCAGCCTCCGGGTCATGGCACTGTTGCTAGGTGTCATGTTAACTGGCCATGGAATTTCCTTAAATTGTGACTTTCGATCAGTGAAATACAATGAGTCATAGGAAAGGTGGCAGTTCTCTGGTTTAGCTTTCCATTCTCTTTACATGGCCAAAAGCCTTTTTATTAAAGATGAGATAAAATTTAATTTTATATCATTATAATTTGGGTCCATAGGTCTACTTTATTTATTTATTTAGTCTGTTTGAGACAGGGTCTCACTATGCAGCTCACGTTGTAGCTCAGGCTGGTCTCCAACTCACAACAATCCTCCTGCCTCAGCCTCCCAAGTGCTGGGATTACAGGCCTGCGCCACCACGCCCGGCTCACAGATCTACTTTAATTTGGAATACATAGATTTTGGGGAAAAAACAGTATTTCACTCAAGTTCCTATTAACTCTGTTTTAGTTATTTTACAGTTTGCACGAGCTTGTTCTTCCCTGCCTGCAGCGTTGGTGCAGTTGCTCTGCCCCTGGGTCGGCCTCACATAGTTGAGATGTTTGGATGATCAGAATCACTTTGAGAAAAGAAAAAAAAAAAACAAGGGCAGGTTAATAGCTCATGGAGTCAGGTGCCTACTTAGGCAGAGCACAGGGGCTGGGTTTCCATCCGCAGCGGGCCGGGCGGCTGAGAGGGCAACTGAGGCTGGGCACGGCGGTGTGCGCCTGTAATCCAGCGCGTGGGAGACTGAAAACAGGAGGATCGCTAGGAGTCGGTCTACGGAGTGAGACCCTGCAGACCCTGTCCCAAGTACAGGGGAAAAAAACCCAAAAGAGTCACTTAGAGTTCAAACTTTTAAGTTTTACTCTCAGTAGAAAAGCACAGAAAATTTTATTTATTTTCTTTGAGATTTTGAATTGCATTCAAAGTTTCAATTTTTGAAAATTCAGCACGTTTGATTAGCTAGAAACATTATCTAACATAGAATTTAAAGTTGCTCTATTCTTGGATAATTATAATTTTTAAAAATCAAAAGGATGGAGTTTGAAAACCATTCAGTAATGCTAATTTGGAAGGTTAAATCAAATCTATTAAAAACATAGCTTTGCAAAATCAAGGGCTGCTTTATAAAAGCACCCCACAACCCCGTGAACTGTGCTTACATGGGAGGAAACTGATACCTGTGATCAGTTTCATAATTGTATGTGTCAGTAACTCTGATCACTGCCATTTGCGTAAAAGCTGAAACTCAACGATTTTATGTCTCCATAAGAAGCACAATGAGAACAAATGGAAAAAGAATGCCTTTAACTGTCCTGCAATAATTCCATAAATGGTTACCACGTTCTTCCAAAAGTGAGGAGTCCTGTGGAGCCCATTCCACCCTTTCCAAAGCGTGGCCGTGGAGAGTGTGCTGCTGTGTGCTTACCCAGCAGAGAATCAAAAACCAAAGCGGAAGGATGATATCGCAGAAGTGCTGGAGGTGGGGGTCCAGGTAGCATACAGGCCACAAATGTTTGTGTTTTTGATAAACAGCCCATGGTTTTTTAGTGCAAATATGTCCCAGCCAAATGCCACTCATTCTTTGTCTAAAGTTCAAGTTTAACCGTGCATTTTGTATTTTTATTTGTGAGGTATGACAACCTTAGCTGTAAGTAACTGGGTGGAATGTAAGTAATAGTAAGGCAGCAGGCCTCTCTAGGCTCACGGAATATTCCCCTGAAGTTCTTCCAGAATCTGATAAAGACCATCGGGAGGGCCCAGGCGTTATCACGTGTGGAGCTCGGACCTGAGCACAGGGTCTCCGCCCCGAGAGCGTGTGCTTCTCGTGCCTCCTCCGCGCTGGCGCTTGTGTTTAGTCAAAATCAAAGTCATCCTGCTGTCTCACAGTATTTTACCCTGTCCTGTTTTAAATTTTGGCATCATTAAAAGCATCAAAAGACTTTTTTTTTAATTTAAGGAATTAGCTTAGTTAATACAGAGGCTTTTTTCCTTTGCTACAATTTTTTGAAGAACATGATTTTTTGCTGTTCTGTTTTAAATAGTGTTCATTCTTTTAGTTAAATGCTTTCGCTTCCTGTGCGGTTAAATAGTGAGTTACTTTTAATTTTCTTGTAAAGTCCGAAAGGCTCCTTGCGTGGCGCATGTGGGTGGGGCCGCGCTGTGTAGACCACCCTGCGGCCCGGCCCTGCCCCCACTCCTCCCTGCTCTGTGAGCTCTGTGCTCCCGGAACTTGCAGTGAGTGCTCCCTTCCGGACTTTGCTCCCATTCTTATCGAGGCAGTTGTTGTGTCTGAGCCCGCCCAGGAGTGCAGGACCTGCACTCCCTCATTTATGAAACCCAAGTCGCAGGACGCCCTTGAGACTGCAACCTTGCCGAGGTAAAGATGAAAATGTCCCTTCTTACCTTAGACAAAATATGCTCTTTGGGTGGTTGAAATGACTTTGATTTTTAAAAGCATCGTTGCATCTGTCCTGTTCTAGCAGGAGCTTTCCTCACAGAAATGGGCTTAACACCAATTTAGAAAATGCGAAGCTGGTCATTCCTAATTAGGAGGCTGAGGCAGGAGGATAGAAGCACCAGCCCAGGCTGAGTAACTTAGTGACATGAAAAGATTCTGTCACAAAATGAAAAAGGGGGGCAGGATGAAGCCCCATTGCCAGGGTCTTGGATTCAATCCCCTGTGGGGGGTGGTGGTGCTAGAAGAAACCCTTTAAGAAAATTAGAAAGATGCCAAGGGTTTATTTAATAATTAATTTAAAATACTGGTAGTAGAGTTCAGGAATAAATGGATTTTTCAGTTCTATAATCTACTTTTTTTTTTTTTTAATCAGGAGAAAAAAACTCTGAAAGAGTCTAATGAGATCTTAGTGAATGGCATGAAAAAATATTGAGATAGATAAAAACATGAGATTTTCATTTAAAATATTTATCATTATTTCTTAGCATAAACACCTGTGTGGTAATCACAAGGCCCTGAGTTTGATCCCCAGTACCAAAATAAATCAATAAAAAAAAAATTTATCATTATTTCAATCTGTAGCTTCAAATGTACTTGAAATTTCTCGCAATAGTAATTATATAACGAATTTAAAGTTCTGAAATTTATATTAAAATTATGATATTTCAAGGAAGGCAACTAAATGGGCAACGTTGAAGGCCATTGAAAATTGTGACAAATATAAATAACAGAAAATTTTTCTTTGCAGCTTTGTTTTCTTCTTGGGGTACTGGGGCTGGAAGGCAAGGCCTTCTTCCCAAGCTCCATCCCAGCCTTTCTTCTTTTGAGACAGGACCTTGCTCAGTCTCTTAAGCTGCCCAGGCAGGACGTGAGCTTTGGTCACCCTACCTCAGTCTGCAGGGTGCTGGGATTACACGTGAGCAGCGCCGTGGCTGGCTCATCATAGCTGGTTTTCAGTGTGCATCTTAGTGGCATTAAGTGCCTTCGTGTCGTCCTTCAGCCAGTCCCGCTCTGCAACTCCAGTGTGGAACATTAGCACTTCAAGCCAAGCCTCTCTTCTCATTGAAGCCATTCCACATGGAACGGTTTCATTTAAGCGGCTTCTCTTATCTGCCTTCCCACCTCATCTCTGGCAAACGGTTTTCCACTCCTGTATATGAGTTTGTGAAGGTCATTTTTAATAGTGGAAAAACCAGGATCCACTGGTAATTACATGGGTGCTACGGCAGTGGAGTCAAAGCCCTGCTGCCGTTTTCCAGCTTGTGATCTGTGCCAGATTGCCTGGGTTTTGTGAGCCTCAGCTGCTCATCTCTACGAGGGAACTAGGAATTTATTGCACTACTGGGAGGGTGACATGAGGCGAGGTGTGTGAAGCATGTGGCTTGCAGCAGGCATTAATAAATGATGCTATTTTACCTATGGAAGGTCACCAACAGCTCAGCTCCTTTTACTGTTAGACACATGGCTAATGGTTTCTGTAGGAGCCAGTGAACCTACTAGAGTGTAGTCGTAGGCCGCTGTGGATTCAAATCTAAACATTTGCCAAGTTGGTCTGCAACATGTTACAAATGAAAAAAAAAAAATAAAAATTACCATGGGGTGTAGAGACTGCAAATACTAAATTTTTTAAACTCAAGTTCAAACAGTATTTCAACACCTGGAGGATGAGCCACTAAATTAACTAAACTAAGCGGAGTATAATGGTGCTAGACAAAATTAGGTTCTGGAAAAGCCACAGGGCTTTACTCCAAAAGCTATGGCAGTCCTTCCTTCTGAGGAAGCCCTTGGTCTGTACTGAAATGCAGGAAGACACGCAGCTAGTCAGAACATCATGCTGCTTACATCACTAGGGAAGCAGGACACTAGCAACATTACTGTCCCCAAGCGCAGGCTCCCTTTTCTCATTGCACTTTCCAAATATCACTACATTTTTTCACCATTTACATATTTTGCACAGGGCCTCATTGCGCAGCTCGGACTCATAGTGATCCTCCTGTTTTCAGCCTCCCCAGTGCTGGGATTTTAGGCATGCACCTCCACGCCAGCCTTGGTGGCCTGCTCAGCATGGCTGCGGGCAGGGCCGGCACAGCATGGGGTGCTGGAGATTAAAACCTGGTCCCTGTGCTTGCCTAAGCAGGCCCTTGCTCCACTGAGCTATCTCACTGGTCCTATTACGTTTATTATTATTTTTTCCCATAATTTTATTGAAGAACAAATAGCAATGAGACAGTTTCAGATCAAATTAGTAGAACAGATTCAATAATTAATGCACTGCACATTGTTTTTGTAGTGGTTTTTTGTTGTACAAGGTGCATACATGATATTCTGTTTACAAACACTATTAGAGCTGATGCCTCTATTCATTGAATTAACAGAATGTTGCTGTATACCTCTTTTTTTAAAGCTGTATTATAGTACAATTTCAATAATTAATACTTTTTACATTGTTATCTTCCTAGTGGTCATCCATAGTACAAGAAGCAGACAGGATGTCCTGTCCAAACACTATTAGTGCAAATCTTTTTTCTCATAGAATTATGTGAAAGTACTGCATATTTATCCTAACTGTACTGTTTATACAAACACAAAATGGTCCTTCCTTTGTGTCCCTCCTTTTTTCTTGTTTAATCCTGTCAGAGATGGGTATTCTATTGTCATTCAATTATTATAGGTGATTGAATTCAGTGAAACAATCCAACACAGTCCAGCAGTCTACAGTAGTAGTGGGTTATCCGGAGAAGTTGTTGACTAGAGCCATTTATAGCTCAGCTTATTATTATGGCTTTATTTTATATACCTTGTTTTTATACTTTTCTTGCTGGATGGTTAAAACCGAGATAAAGCAAGACCTATATAACAAAAAATTTAACTTTTGTATTTTTATGAGGTCAGTCAAGTCCCCTCAGGGTTTATCCTGTAACCCTGTACCTCACTTTGTAGATCCTTTGTCAGTGTCAGCCATGTGGAGAGTCATGATCATTGCTTGACTAATTTGCTTTCTGTGAAAGCCTGAGAGAAAGTTTTCTCTCCATGTGACTCTCGTTAGGTACACTATAGATCATCAATCACATTCCTCTGTGGTCCCATAATCTCCTTGATCAGAAAATTTGGGCCACAACTGAGATGCATGATATTACAGTACAGGTTCTCCTATGTCTTGGGTCTTCACTGACCTTGAAAGGCTAGGGATAAAATGTTGGCTGACCTTGGAGCCCTTCCTTTTCTCCAATTTTTGATCTGCAAACTTGGGTTGTTAACCATCCAGAAGAGAAGCTGATACCTTGCAACATATGCAGTTCAGTTTACCCTAACTATCTCTCTAAATTCCTTTTAGTTGTTGTTATACCTTTCTATTTGTATTTCTTCTTTTGATTTCCTGTACTAGAGAGACTATATGATATTTTCACATGTGGGTCTGGTTTATTTAATTTATGAGTATATATTCAAGTGGCATCCACTTAAATATTAATGCTTCAAGTTTATCATTCTTTATAACTGAGTAATACTCCATTGTATAAAAACACCACATCTTTTTCAACCATTCTTCATGTTACGGGCATCTTGGTTGTTTCCAAGATTTGGTTATCACAAATTGTGCTGCTATAAACATAGGTACACATATGTCACTATGATATGATGTTTTCAGTTCCTCTGGGAAAGGGGGACAGCTGGCTTGAATGGGATTTCTAGTTCTAGTTTGTGAGGAGTCTCCATACTGACCTCCACAATGGTTGCACCAGTCTACATTCCCACCAGCAGTGGAGAAGTGTTCCCTTTTCCCCACATCCTCTCCAACATTTGTTGTTGGTTGATTTCACTAGCCATTCTTTCTGGAGTCAGATGGTATCTCAGTGTTGTTTTAACTTGCATTTCAAAGATGGCTAGTGATATGGGGCATTTTTTCATATATTTATTTGCTTCTTTAATTTTGTCCTCTGAGAAGTATATTCATCTCAGATGCCCATTTCTGGATTGGGTCTTTAAATTTGAGGGCCCTAATGTATCTTAGTTCTTTATAAATTCTAGAGAGCAGACCTTTGTCTGCTTATTAGTTAAGATTTTTTAAACATTTGCGGGTTGTCTTTTCGCTTCGTGGATAGTTTCTTTTGACGTGCAAAAACTTCTCAATGAGTTGGTCCCAGATGTTAATTCTTTCAAGTGTTTCCCATGTGAACACATTTGTTTATGAACTCTTTGCCTACCCCTATGTCTTCGAGAGTTCCTCCTACTTTCTCTTCCATGAGATTGAGTGTTTCTGTTTCAATGTTTAGATATTTAATCCATTTTGACTTTAGCTTAGCGCATGGTTATAAATCTGGGTCAAGTTTTAGTTTTTGGCATGTAGAAAGCCAGTTTTTCCAGCACCATTTGTTAAAGAGGCTATCTTTCTTCCAGTAAGCGTGTTTGTCCCCTTTGTCGAAGATCAGGTGGCTGAGTGTGTTCATAGAGGCCTTTGCATCTTCTAATCTATTTCATTGATCCTCAGGTCTATTTTGTTGCCAATACTATGTTGATTTTGTCACAGTAGCTTTGTATTATAATTTCAAGTTTGGAATTGTGATGCCTCCTGCCTTGTCTTTGTTGGCCAGAATTGCCTTTGCTATTCTAAGTCTTCTGGTTCCACATAAATTTTAGGAAGGATTTCTCTAGGTCTGGGAGGTATGTTGATGGCAGTTTGATAGGGATTGCATTAAATCTGTACAACAATTTTGGGAGTATAGCCATCTTCATGATGTTTGTTCTTCCTATCCAGGAGCAGGGAATATCTTTCCATTTTCTGAAATCCTCTATGATCTCTTTTCTTAGGGTACTGTAATTTTCCTTGAAAAGATCTTCAGCTTCTTTGGTTAAGTGAATTCCAAGGTATTTAATTTTCTGTAGTGCTGTTGTAAAAGGTGTTGTTTCTATAGTTTTCCTCTCAGTGTGTTTGTTATCTGTGTAGAGGAATGCTATTGACTTTTGAGTATTGACTTTATATCCTGCTATGCTACTGAATTTCTGTATCAATTCTAGTAGCTTCTTGGTGGGTTTTTTTGGGTCTTCCAAGTAAAGTATCATGTCATCTGCAAATAGTGATAATTTAACTTCTTCTTTACCTATTTTTATTTCTCCCTCTTCTCTAATGGCTCTAGATAATGATTCCAGAACTATATTGAATACGAGGGGGTAATAGAGGACATCTTTGTCTTGTACCAGATCTAAGAGTAAAAGATTTCAGTTTTTCCCCATTTAGAATTATATTAGTTGTTGGGCTGTCATAGATGGATTTTATCAAATTGAAGTAGAGGCTTTCTATTTCAATTTTCTGTAGGACTTTGAACATGAAAGAGTGTTGGATTTCATCAAAAGCTTTTTCTGCATCAATTGAGATGATCATATGGTTTTTAGATTTCAGTCTATTTAGATTTTTAGATTTATAGATTTTTGAATATTGAACCATCCTTGCATCCCTGGGATGAATCCTACCTGGTCATGGTGTATGATCTTCTTGATGCTTTGCTGTATTCTATTTGCTAGGATTTTATTGATGATTTTTGCATCTATGTTCATAAGGGGGATTGGCCTGTAGTTCTCTTTTTTAGTTGTGCCTTTCCCTGTTTTTGGAATCAGTATAATACTTGATTTTTGGAGGACTGCTTTCTTTTCAGTTTCACTGAAGAGTTTGAGGAGTGTAGTTTGAGGAGTGTCTATAATTTTTTTGTAGGATTCAGCTGTGAATCCATCAGGACCTGGACTTTTCTTTATCGGCAGGCTTTTTATTATGTTTCATATTTCATTGGCTGTTATTGGGTTATTGAGAGTTGTTCTATGTTGTTGATTCAGTTTTGGTAATGTTTTTTTTTTTTTTTTGTTTGCTTGTTTGTCTTTTTTGAGACAGGGTCTCACTATGCAGTTCAGGCTGGCCTTAAGCTCATTTTGTAGCTCAGGCTGGTCTCGAACTCACAACAATCCTCCTGCCTCAGCCTCCCAAGTGCTGGGATTACAGGCCTGCGCCACCACACCCGGCTTAGTTTTAGTAATTTGTACCTTTTGCGGAATCTGTCCATTTCTTCTGTGTCTTCTATTCTGTGAATGTAAAGATTCTTGAAGTAGGTATTAATAATCTTCTGAATTTCCACTGGGTCTGTGGTGATTTCACCCTTTTCATTCCTTATTCCTTGTATTTGAATTTTTTCTTTCCTCTTTTTGATGAGGTTAGCTAGGGGCTTATCAATTTTATTTAGTCTCTCAAAGAACCAGCTTTTTGATTTGTTGATTCTTTGAACTGTTTTCTTCATCTCAATTGAATTATTTTCTGCTCTAATCCTTATGATTTCTTCCCGTCTTTGTGCTCTGGGTTTTGTTTGCTCTTCTTTTTCTAGTTGTTGGAGGTGCAACATTAGGGTGCTAATTTGTTCCCGTTCTGTTTTCCTAATGTGTGAGTTCATAGCTATGATTTTTCCCTCTAAGAACTGCTTTTATCGCATCCCATAAATTCCAGTAAGTTGTACTTGAATTTTCATTGAATTGTAGATATTGTTGAATTTCTTCTGCAACCCATTGATTGCTGAGTAGGGTGTTGTTTAGTTTCCATGAATTTAGCAGGATTTTCTGGTTTCTTTTGTCATTTAGTTCCAGTTTCATTGCACTGTGGTCAGATAATATGCATGGGATAATTTCTATTTTCTTGCATATACTTATGCATGACCTCTGGACTAGTATGTGGTCTGTTTTAGAAAATGACCCATGTGCAGCTAAAAAAATGTATATTCAGCTGTGGTTGGGTGTAACAGTCTGTATATGTCCACCAGGTCCATTTGTTCCAAGCTCTGGTTCAGTTCTGCTACTTCCTTGCTAATTTTTTGTCTGGTTGATCTATCTTTTTGACATAAGGGGGTGTTAAGATCTCCTATTGAGACTGTGGTCTAGATATTAGGTTTTTCACATCCATTAAGATTTGTCTTATACAGTTGGGTGCTCCTGTGTTTAGTGCATAGATATCTATGAGTGTTACCTCTTCCTCTTGAAATTTTCCCCTAACCAATATATAGTGGTCTTTCTTTTATTTCGTTTGATCCTTCTTGGTTTGAAGTTGAGATTTTCTGAGAACAGAATTGCTACCCTTCCTTTTTTCTGAGGTGCTGGGGCATGTAGTATAGTTTTCCATCCTTTGACTTTCAGCCTATGAATGTCTTTTTGAGTAAGTGTATTTCTTGTATACAGCATATTGTTGGATTTTGTTTCCTAATCCACTGTGCCAGTCTGTTTCTCTTAATTGGAGAATGAGTCCATTTACATTGATGGTTATAATTGAAATGTGTGTTTACTTATGATTGTCATGATATTTACCTGCTGTTGTTTACTCCTTTTTCTCCTGTGTTTAATTGCCCTATTTAGTGGGTTCCTTCTGTTCTCATTCGTGGAGTTCTGGTCATTGTGGTCTCTCTCTAGGACATCTTTCAGTAGCCTGTGTAAGGATGGCTTTGTTATTATGAAATTCTTTAGTTGTTCTTTGTCATGGAAGTATTTCACTTCTCCATCACACTTGAAAGACAGCTTTGCAGGGTATAGTAGTCTGGGCTGGAATTTGTTTTCATAGAGGACTTGAAGTTCTCTGCTCCATGCTCTCCTTGCCCTCATGGTTTGTGACGAGAAGTCAGCTGTAATTCTGATGGGTTTTCCTTTGAATGTGATCTTCTTTTCTCTAGCGGTTTTCAGTATATTATTCTTGTGTTGGATTTCTGGGATCTTGACTATTATATGTCTCGTGTTTTTAGTTGGGTTGAAGTTCCTTAGCATTCTGTATGCTTCGGTTACCTGAGTGTTAGATTGTTTTCACATATTTGGGAAGTTTTCTGCTATTACTTCTGCCCATATTCTTTTTATATCATTTGTATTGACTCCTTTCTCAGTGATGCCTATTAGTCTCACATTGTTCATCTTGGCATCGTCTTGCAGGTGATGGATTATTTGTTTCTGCATCCTAGTTGTTTTTAAGAGATCCTTTCTCACCTTTTCTCTAGCTGCACCAGCATCTTCAAGATCTGAAACTCTGTCTTTGCTTTCACTCAAATGGTTTTGTAGACTCGTGATTGAGATTTTAAGTTCCTCTATATCTCTTTGACTCTGCTTCATGCGATCTATTTCTTTCCTGTATTGCTCATTCAAGGAATCCATCATATTTCTGATTTCCTGTATTTTTTTTTATCAATTGTTCTTTAGAGGTAGCTATTAATTCTTTTACTGCAGAGTTTTTTTCCAAATTGTGTTTCCTCCCTATATTTTTGTACTTGATTCTTTACTTCAGATGCTATGATTTCAATGATTTCTTTTTTTATTTCAGAAATTATTTCTGCTCTGAGTTCCTCTTTACTTTTCTGCTGTTGTTTCTTTGCTTGTGATGCTGTTAATTCATGTTTCAGCTGAACTAGTGTTCTCTGCACTTGTTCTGGGTGGGCATTGGGTTTCTGGATTTTATTCATTAATTTAGATGCTATGTATTCAAAACTTTCTTCTTTTATTTAAGGCGTTGATTCTGGTTTGAGTTCCTCTGTACCCTTCTGTTGTTGTTTCTTTGCTTAGAACTCTGTTAATTCATTCATTTCAGCTGAGCTAGTGTCCTCTGCACTTATCATGGGTGGGCTCAAGGCCTGAGATTGCATTTTGCTACTTGTCTTTGTCATTTTGTATAGCACTGACCTCTGACCTTTGGTGTAGAGCTTTGGTGCAGTTACAAGCTTAGCATGTAATGAGATTTGGGTACAGATCTATTAAGTTTGAGTTTATCCTATTATGCCTGGCCTGGAGCTAGCTGTTGTGTTCAGCTTCTTTTTGCTGCAGCCCTTCTGGCACAACTGTGAGCCTGTGGTTCCCTCCTGTTGTGTCCCTGGCCCAGGGAGCACTGGGGAGAGCTGAAGCTCTCCCACACACTCACCAGGCCATGCTGGGCTGGATTAGGGGCTGGAAGAGTCACAAAAATTCTCACTCACTTGGCAGGCTTGTTGGCAGGGACTCTGGGGAGCTGCAGGGGTCACCGGGGTGCAGTAGAGAGTCTCACGCAGGTGCCTGAGTTCTGCTCTCTGGGTTTCTTGCAGCAGCATGGGGAAACCCTATGTTTATTTTTAAGAGCAAAAATTATTCATAAATTGAATTCAACTGTTTGAGTTAAGTTGTCATCTTCATCTTCTTCGTCTTCTTTGTCGTCATCTTCTTCTTCTTCTCCTTCTCCTCCTCCTCCTTTTCTTTCACTTTCTCCTCCTCCTCTGCTCTTCCTCTTCCTCCTCCTCATTTTTTTTTTTTTTTTTTTTGTCTTTTTGAGACAGGGTCTCACTGTGCAGTTCAGGCTGGCTTTAAGCTCACTTTGTAGCTCAGGCTGGTCTCGAACTCACAACAATCCTCCTGCCTCAGCCTCCCGAGTGCTGGGATTACAAGCATGCGCCACCACGCCCGGCTCTAAAGAGGTTTTTTTTTTTTTTTGGTGGAACCAGGGATTGAACTCAGGCCCTTCCGCTTGCCAGGCAAGCACTTATCCCACTGAGCCATCTCCCCAGGCCCTCTTTTTTGTCCTTTTGAGATAGCATTTCACTCTGCAGTTCAGGATATCCCTGAACTCACTTTGTAGCCCAGGTTGCTCTTGAATTTGCAGTGACTGTTCTGCCTCAGCCTCCTAAGTGCTGAGATTGAAGTGTGCACTGCCACGTCCAGCCCTGCTTCATACTTACTGCCTTCATGAATTTGCATGTGATGCAGAAGGTTACTTTCTTTCACAGCGGGAGTTGACAGGTGAATTAAAGATGAAAATACCTAGCGTCTAACCTGGGTGTGACAGCGGAAGTGAGGCTCTGAAGAAGCCCACACTGGAGCTGTAAATTCTTGTTTTGTGATTTCGGGTGATTTTTAAGAGGATATCTTTGGTACAAGAATAAATTTTTCCAACTTGGGTTCTTCTGGTCCAGGTGGAGCTTGCCGGCCGATTGCTCAGGAGGCTGCTGTGATTGGCTGCTTCCGTCACTTAGAAAGGAGGGCCCGTCACAGAAACCAGCTAATCAACAAAGGAATCATCTAATAATTTTCATCCTGAATATTTATGTTTTACTGTATAGCGGTTGAAAGTTGTGGAGTGGCTGTTTCCTGATGTTGGAGAAGGATAGAGCTGGGTTTTTAGGAAATATTACCTGACTTGAAAAACACTGGATCATGAAGAACATGTATCCTACTATGAGTTCTTTTTTCGCAAAAAAGTCCTTGATTGAAGAACACTTCAGGGCTACTCACGTAAGGTGGGTGCGCATGCGCTGTGAGGATGCAGGCTGGGGAGCGCCGCGGGAAGGAAGTGTGCGTGGGGAGCCGCAGGCGGATGGTGGGGCTAGGGGTGCACATCAGCGGGGTGGCTTGTTCTCCAGGGGAAGGGAGGAGCCGCTTGGGCCCACCCCGGCGTGTCAGAAATGCCCACCATCCCGGCACATGGTAGAGCCAGCAGTTCCAGGGCAATGGGACTTCGCACGGTTTTCTTCTTGATTTGCTGGAAGAGGCCACTTTGACCGTCCTCTTAGGATATTTTAGCTTGAAAATGTGGCAGCTTGTGCAATTGCAGAGCAAATGCTTCACTTTCAATACCCACGCCTTGCGGCTTTTGAGTCCTTAACGTTGTCACCAGCATTTTTAAAGAAGAATTTGGTACCACATTATTTCTTCTTCCATCAAACTTTGAAAGGCAGTTTTCTTAACTCTACCTAAAACCTTTAAAAGAAAAGCATTTCATGAAGACTTATTATTTATCTCGCTGTCAACTGTGTACAGAGTGCTTTTATAAAACTTTGAAAACACTCTTTAGAAATAGTCCAGACTACAGTTCATGTCAAATTTATACTCTTAAATGATAATTCTAAGAAGCTGTTTTAATCTGTAGTATAAGAAAACAGTGTTTGATGAAATAAAATATTGTTTAAAGATACAAGTTTTCCTTTCTGTTTCCTCAGGGAGCCTTTAAAGCCAGTTAGACTATTCAGGAAAATTACCCATATGTTATTTTGTTAAAGACTACATGAGTTTGTTCCAAGGTTGTTTTTACATTTCTCCTGTGGTTTTAACCTCGGGAGAGTACAATTAGAAATACCTATTAGAGATGAATTCTAGGAAAAGAAATGTAAGCAGAGATTCAGACTGAATTTGTTTTTCTTCTCTACAAGAACTGTTTAAACCTGGCGGTAGAAGCCTGCTCTCTTGTGTACAGAGTATTGTGGCACAAAGTGCATGGTCATCCCTAAACATAAAAGTCCCTGGCTTTCCAAGGACTGTGTCTCCAGAAGGGTGCATGGAGTAGCTGGCTGCAGGGAAGGGAAATTCCCTTATTTCACCCGGAAACCAGACAGCATTGCTGAAGCAGGGCTTGAGGAGGAATGAACAATAGTGGGTACCCCCCTTCTCCGGCAGCCCTGGTGCACCTCAACTGCTTTCCCCACATCTGTCAGGAATGGACTCTATCTTCAGAGATTTTGTAGAACTTTCTTGATCTAAACACAAAGAGTATCTGAGACACTAATTCTAGAGTTAGCAGTGGATCTGTCTGCACAAACCGTATGTGATTTGATAAGCTGGTCTGAATCTGGATTTTCATGTGGGTCGTTCAGTGACCTCAGACACTTCTTTTTTTTTGGTGGAAGCAGGGATCGAACTCAGGCCCTTGTGCTTGCCAGGGAAGTGCTTATTCCATTGAGCCATCTCCCTGGCCCCAGACACTCTTTTGATCTGCTTGGCATGGGGTGTGTGAGAAGACTGAGGAGCTGGAGGTCTGGGCGTTGCTGTTGTGTCCACCCAAGGCTGGAGGAGAGGGTGGATCCTGTTTGCAGCACGGCCCTTGGTAGGGACGGTCAGGATGAACGAGCTCTCTGGACATGTACACAGGACGAGAGGGCGAGGAGGCCCCATCCTAAGTGAGAATCATACCCCTAGACCAATGAGCCACTAGATAGGAGGCCCTATCCTGCTGCAGTTGTGAGGTGCTGTGTGGCCTGGTACCTGTCACATGTGGAACCAGAGGCCACACTGTGTGACCTTCCTTCTTAACACATTGGACTGATCTCGTAAGCCGGGGGAGACGCTTTGCCTCTTTGTCACTTGAATAAAAGATGTGGTCATCTTTCAGGGAAAATAATGAAGGTAGCTTTCCTATAGCCACTGAAATAGATTTCAGAATTTGGATAAAGTAATAAATAAACTCCTATAGAGTAGTTAAATGTCAACATCTCAGAAGTAATGTTGTATAAATGGATAGACTTTAGAACACCTTTAGGTTTACAGAAAATTTGGGCAGAAAGTACATACAATGCCCTGTAGCCTTCGCTGGCCCCGCCCCAGCATGCCTCACAGTCGCTGCCTTCCGTCCCAGCTGATGGGCCGGTGGCAGGGCGCCACTCGCCAGCCCATCGTCCGCCTGCAGCGCTCTTTGCGTGGTCGGTTCTGTGGGTTGGGACAAATGTGTGCTGACTTGTGCCCAGCCCTGTGGGACCGCACTGCCCTGCGCTTGGCCTGGCTTTTTGTTTCCCTCCTCCAAACCTCTGCTTGCTGCTCTTTTGGGTTTTAAAAATGTCTCCATAGTTTTGCCTTTTCCCAGAGTGACATATTGTTGGAATCATATAATGTAGCCTTTTCCAGCTGGCTTTGTTTGCTTAGCAATTTTCATTCAATATTTCTCTACATCTTTTTGTGGTGTAATAATTCATTGATTTTTTTTTTTTTTTTAATCCCTGAATAATATCTCTTTATGTAAAGGTAGCACAGTTTTTTTTTTTTTTTTTTTTTTTTTTAATCCACTCATATGCTGAAAGACACCCTGGTCACTTCTATGTGAAGAAAGCTGCTGTGAGCATTTGTGTGGCCGCAGTTTCCAGCCCACTTGGGTGAATACCAAGGAGTGTAGCTGCCAGGTCAAATGGTAAAACATACTTGGTTTGTAGAAAGCTTTAAGGATGACCTTTCCTCTAAGTACTTGTTGGTATGAAGGAAAACCAACAGAACAGACGTGGTGCTGCGTTCATGAACCATGAGCTCTGAAGCTGACTGAGAAGGCAGTCTGTGGCTGAGGGTCTTAGCTGGGTTCCAGTGATGGCCAGCAGGGACCCCTCATCTTCCTCCTGAGGGCAGCTGCCCAGACAGCTAAAGTGTGTGCTGTTAAATTGTGTCGGGGGAGGGGGAGTCCCAGTAAGTCCAGGAGGCGCCATTTGGTCTCCTGGGAGTTGAGACCCCTTATGAAATCTCTCCCTGTCAGGAGACCCCTAGGGCTGAGAGCACCGAGCAGAGGCTGGGAGGACAGGGAGCAGGAGGACTTCAGGTGCTGGTGACGGCTTCCTGCGTGGAGAGGGCTGTTGTGGCTCTGGCATGGGGTTAGGGAACCCAGAGAGCTGATGTCTGGGGAAGACTAGCTCTGAGAAAGCAGACTGCAGAGCAGGGGATGCACAGGATCAAAACAGCAAGGGAGTGGGGGAAGGGATGGATGGGCGACTCTGGGTTTCCGCAAACCGAAGACCTCCTGAGAGGCGGGGTTTAGAGGTAGAGTGGGACGTGCCACTCATGAAGCCAGTCACTCAGGGCTGACCTGATGGTGACTGGGCTGGGGGTGAGATGGACACAGGAGAGGAGGAGGAGGGCCGAGAAATGACCATTGGGGACACAATAAGGGGACAGGTAGGCACAGGACAGTAGAAGAGAGAAGAAAAAAGGAAAAGGTGAGGATGGGCACATTTGGCTGCGTTGCTAACCAACAAAAGCTATCAGGCATGGCAGCACAGACCTATCACCCCAGCGTGCTGGAGGCTGAGGCAGGACCATAAATTCAAGACCAGCCTGCACTGCATAGTGGACTCGTCACAAAAAAGAAAAATGCATGGGAACACACAAGTGATATTCAACACTGAGCTTCATGTGTTAAACACTCAGGAAGTAGGAACACATCCAGCCGTGTTAGTCCTGAATTCAGTATCCCGAAGCTAGGATTAAAGCATTCGCATCCACATTTGCGCCCCACTTCTCTGTTGCAGGTTCCCCCCTCCCCCCAGCCGGGCTGGAGCAGCTCTCTTTTCCCATCCACGTGTTTTCTGTGAGGAATGGAGATTCATCCGAATCTCCATGTACGTGATGATTCGGATTAGCTGGTTGTGGTCAAGGGGAGGTCTGCGTGGAGGCCGCTGAGTGTTGGGGAGAGCTTAGGGGTGGATTGTGGGGACAGAGCGAGTGGCTGCGGGGTGCTGGGCATGGGGGCCGAGGAGGGGCCCGCTGTCTATGGGGCGTCACTGGGCGTTGGCCGCACACTTCCTGCTGTATGTTCCACACGGCAGGTTCCACGCCTTCCTCAAGGCTCCGGCCAGTGGCTAATCGCAGTGTACTTGTTCCACACGTCTCTGTTCTGTAGACTTCCATGCCACCTTAGACACGCCCCCTGGGTAAAGGTGGTGGCGTGTGGCGCGTGGCGCGTGTGTGCTCCTTTTCTTGTGAGGTGTGTCCTAAAAGGGAGGCAGTTTTCAGTTCTCCTGCATTGCTTTGCACGGTGTCTTATGGATGGCATAAGCAGGTGTTCAGTACATATTTGCTGGGTAAATGAAAGAGGCAGTTAAGGTCTTTCTTCTCCTCAGCCCACTAGAGGAAGTTTGTTCTCTAGGGACAGAAAGCGAGCACCAACAGTCACTGCTCTGTCCTCCGAAGGATGATCTCAGACCATCGTTATGAGAATTAGGCATCTAGGTGGCAAACGGTGGAACCAAATTCAGAGGGTGGGTGTGGAGACCCAGCCACGTCAGAGAGGCTGGTCCAAGCCACAGAGAGGGTCCTGAGCACGGGCGGGGCACCTGTGTGCCTCTGTGTGGGTGGGGTGCGCTGGTGCCATGTTGGCTGTGTTCTTTGTGGCTGTCCCTGGGCACACTTGTGAGCTGGACCTGTGATACGTGTGAAGCAAGTGTGCTCAGCTTTCTAGTGTTAGCGTTCCTCTGAGTAAATCGCCCATAGTGTGCATTTTAAACAGTCCGTCAACAGTCTGGCTGGAGTTTGAAAGACTTAAGTATAAAAATGTCTGAGTGTGTGTGTGTGTGTGTGTGTGTGTGTGTGTGTGCGCGCGCGTGCGCGATTTAATCTGGTCATTTCCATCAATTTTCTATCCATCTCATGGGCTGCAACTGTGATGCTAGAAACTCACTGTTGAGTGTAAATAGCTGAATGAGAGCCGAGGGACATTTGTGACTCCTCCAGCTCCACAGCTTCTCAGTACTGCTGCCCTGGCCACCGAGTTTGCTTTTGAGCCTTTAGGGGACACGACTTGTCCCCAGGCCGTAGCAAGCATATCCTATGACAGTTACCTCAAGGCAGATGCTATGGTATTTTGCTGCTATGTCCTTTGGTGCTATGTACTCAGGCGGAATAGATTAAAAAGCTCTTCTACCATAGTGCTACGTTTTCAGGTATGAATATTTGTAGATCGTCAGTAAGATTTAAAAAAATTAAGGCATGGGGAAGAGACTGACACAAGAGCTCTGGGTCCCCACCTGTGAGGATCAGCAGATGCTTTATTTAGGAGGGTGGCAGAGCAAAGATTGTGTACTGGTAAACATTTGCACACAGAGGATCTCTCTGTTGCTTTTCTCTCCTTGCTAGGACAAAGTACCTGACAGTAAAAATTAAGGAAGGAAAGCTTTATTTACCTCACACTTTCTGAAGCTTCAGTCCACGGGTTCCAAGGCAGAGTGGCATGTGGCAGAGGGCTGCAGGACGTGGCAGCAGAAGGCAGCAAAACAGCGACAGCCTAAATATCCATGTAAATATATTTAAAATACAAATAGATAAATTAAAAAAAAGAAAATGAAAAGAAGAAGACGAAGAAAAAGAAGAAGGAGAAGAAGTGACAGGGGTGGCAGCTCCAGTGGTAGTGACTCGGTGGCATGCAGTGTAGAGGAAAAAAAAAAAAAAGAAAAAAAAAACCCAAACAGTGAGAGCACAGGGAGGAGCAGTGGCAGAGAGCAGCAGAGGCAGGGGCACATCCAGGCCATCTGCCCCAGGGCAGTGTGGCCCTCACACCCCAAACCCCAGCATTGGATCGTGAATTAATCACAACAACTAGAAGTGGGCTCCATGACTGCAGGAGGCCTTGGGGGAGCAGCTAGACACAAAGCATAGCATATGACAAGTGCATTGGGCTGAGGAAAGGTAGAAAAAGGGCTGGAGAGCCTTTCCCATAAGCAGCCTCGGAAGGCAGATAGGAGCTCTGAGCTGGAGGTGGAAAGTACGCGAACTGAGATAAAGGAGCAAAGAAAATGTTTTTGGACATGAAGGGTGGAAGCCTTGTGTGTGGAAGGGCAAGAAAGGGAGCCCAGTGAGAAAAGACTGGTTCACTGGTGTGGAAAGGGAGGGAATAGGGATCTGCTCAGCTTTTTCCTGGGAATTTGGGTTAGTCTTGTGGGCAGCAGAATGCCGAGCGGTGCCTCGCTGTCACCCCCCCCCCCCCAGGTTCCAGTGTTCCACTGCACCCGTGTTTGCAGCAGCACACCTCGTAACAGCTGAACCCAGGGAGCAACCTCGTGTCCACACACACACACACGAGTGGGTAAGGGAAATGTGGTATCTGTGTATGATGGGCGATGCTGCACGATAAAGAAGGGTGACCTTGAGTCACCTTGAGACCGTTTGGGTAGGGAAAATGAGTCAGATGCAGGTTGAATTCGGCACCTCTAACCCAGCATTTGGGGTTCCGTGAGAACCCCAAAGTGTAACTAATTTAGATGACAGAGGGGATCAGCAAAGGAGGCCTCTGAGCCCCCACTGCATGCCCAGCCGTCACAGCAAGCTTTCCGGGGGACTCCCTGGCTTAGCTCTCACCATTGCAGAAGCAGGTCTGCCAGCCGCTGTTGACAGTGCTTTCCAGGCGCTCCCTGGGCTTTGGTCTAGCAGGACTCCCTCCTGTGTGCCTGCCCTGTGCGCTGCGCTAGGGCCCAACGCGTAGCTGCCTTGTCACTCCCATAAAGAGGCAAAAGAGCAGAATCACTGGAGACACGGGGAACAGGGAGGCCGAGGCAGCCCCATTGCAGGTGGGAAGGGGACCTTAAGGGTGGAGAGAGAAGAAGGGAGAGGGAGAAAAAGGACTCAGACACGCTCTGTATGTGCATCACAAACTGTGTTGGACGTTTCATTTCTAACCGAAGGCCCCTGGAACTCTGCGTTCCACTCCATAGCATGCAGGCCGAGGCGCTCTCGACTTCTCCGCAGGGGGAGGTTTTGGTGTAGCCATTTGAAGGGTTGTGTGTCAGCGTGATTCCTTTTTGGTGGCTTATTATTATTTGTCTTTTGGAGACAGGGTGGCAGTGTGTAGCCTGACCGGCCTCGAGGTCTCTGTGATCCTCTTGCCTCAGCCTTGTGAATGCTGGGTTGTATACAGGTGCTGGATTACAGCCATGCGCCCACCCGACTCTCTGCTGGTCCTTGGAAGAGGAATGAGAAGCTGAGCTAGGAAGTGGAAACGGTGGAGCTGGGCAGATCAGTAAATGCCTGATACCCAACTCTGTAATTATGAAGACAACTTACGCTCGAGGGACTCTGTAGGGTAGGGAATGGCCAGCTGTGCAGGGGAGGCTTCTGATAGGCAGGGGAGCCAGGATTTGAGTTTCTGGCTGTTCGGGTGACCAGCAGGGTAGTGTCTTAGAGTAACCTTTTTTTGTGTATATTTGAGGTTCCCAACATGATGCTATTTAGATAGTAAAATGGTTACTGAAATGAAACAGATTAACTCTATCTTTTTCAAATTCAAAAATTTTAAAAAGAAGATAAAAATAATAACATCTCATTAGAAATGATAGTTATAGAATGATAGAATTTCACTAAACAAAACGATAGTTATTCAACAGTGCTTGTTATAGTGCACATTGCTGTCTGCTTTTTGTTCCAGGAATTAAACTCATGACCTCACAATTGCTGTGTATGGTTGTCTTCAAATTAGTTGTTCGGATTACCAGAAATGAACATGCAAAATTGGTCAAAAATAAATAAATGAGAAGAAGAAAAACAATAAGCATTAATTGTTTCTTTCAATAGACCAGTAGCAATCAGAAGTGCAATTAACTTTCTATCTCACGTTGTTATATTGGGCCAAGAGCAGTTAAAGTGTACTTATTTAACAACTGAATAGATTATTGTCCATTTTGGTCGCAGTATGCATGGTGACGGGGATGTTATGCCCAGCATCATAAGCCAGACCAGGACAAACACACTCTCTGACCTCTCTTACCTGTGGGGATAAAGGAGCTCAAATACGCGGGGTCAAACACCGCAGCAGGACCACAGGTCGGGGAGCCGGCGGTGGGGGCAGTGGCTGGCTGGGAGGGCTGGAGCAGTGGTGAGGGCTGCAGCCTGCACCCTGTGTTGGGAGGGTGCACAGAGAGGGGCAGAAGCCACTCTGGGGTGAATTTGTTTACACTTGAAAACCCACTAAGGAGAGCCCGGGTGCTGAGTTCTGGGGCTGAACACACGAGAAAGGTGGCGTCTCCTAGATCTCAAGGGGCTGACAGACCCATCCAGTAGAGAGCAAAGAGCCCCCCTTTAAGATAATTAAGGTGAATGAATACTAGCCCCCCTTATGCATGAGTGTGCACGCACACATAAATGCGTACATATGTTTGTGTAGTGAGGAAGAATGCCTGGCAATTTGCAAATCACTGTTAGTGAATTTGATGTGCTGGAGGTCAGCAGCAAGCTGCGAATACAGGGATAAGCAAGTGGGAAAGGAACGGAGTTGCGCGTGTGTCCTGGCTCAGCGGCACCTGCGGGCAGGCCGCACCCTGCGCTGGGGTCCTGGCCGTGGGTGAGGGTCTGTTCTCCAGGGCCTGGCCCACTGTGCGGCTGGCCCGAGATGCGTGGTTTCTTTTCCACATTTTCTGGCCATGAAGTAGCGGGCTTGGGCCATGGAGCAGTGTGTGTTCCTCGCTCTGCATGAATGGTATGTACTTTGAACCTCAAAATAGAACTTGGGTTTATTTTCTCAGGAGCCTCTGTGAAAAACACTGTATTTCTTAAATATGGTCAGCAGGGACACAGGGGAGGAGAGATCGTAGAGACTCGGGCTGGTCTGCAGGCTCTGCCGTAAATATGTTCCCATTCCTGGCCCAGGGGGATAATCTCATCTTAAACCTGGTCACCCTTAGAGTCACTTTATTTCTTAGTGCTTATTTTAGCATTGTAAAAACAACAGGCAGCCGTGCCAGCAAGTTAAAGTGGTGCATACTGGGAGAGTGTAAGAAACCCTGCCACCAGACCCCCGGCCCCCAGGGTGAGCGCTGAGATGTGCTGGTAAGGCTTTGAGGTGGGTGTTTTTACTTTCCTGCTGAGGATGGCTTCTGTTTCGCCTCTGGAAAGCTGGAAGGCAGCCGAGATCTCCTGCTGTGCAGTCAGACATGATCTTTTGCCACAGCTTCCAAATGGGCTGTGGCCAGCATGAGAGTGAGGGACCGGGCTTGTCCCTGCTGGGCTTGTCCCTGCTGATGTTGCAGTTTGTAGCACCCAGAGTGAATTAATGACTTTCCCTTTCTTGCCGAAACATAGCTATTCTGCATGTTGGCTCCAATTATGCATTTATTTCGTATTTTGAGTAGTGCGAGGGGGTCTTCTCCCGCCTGCAGCCTGCTGGGCCGGTCCACTGGCAGCGTCTCCTAGAGCCGGCTGTCTCTCTCCCCACAGCTTCGAACACCTTTCTGGTTTGGGCTGTATTTTGACAGTTGCTAGGTAGCAGGAGTCAGAGTCCAGCTTTGCAATCTAAGGTATTTTTCCCAACCCAATCCTCTAAAGAGAGCTAAATGAAATAAAACTGTAATCATATTTTTTTTTAATGTTGAAGTTATCCAAACTATTTAGGACCCATATCATGAAGCACAATGGATGGATTCTGACTAAAGCATGGGTATGCAAAATGAGTTTTAAGTCAGGTGACACCAGGCTGGGCATCTAGGAGCAGGAGGACAGGCGGGCAGAGAGGTTGGAGCTTGTTACCCAATCTGTTCTGACCGAAGGAGCCAGGGTGAGAGCCTGGGATGTTGGGGAAAAAAGCATAGGAAAAAAATGTAGAAATCCAGCTTATCTGGTAAGAGGGAGCCCTAGAAGGAGATTTTTATATAAGGAAAATAGACAGTTTTCCCTCTGGGTTCCTATCCTGAGAGCTTTGTTGATTTTCCTGCAGGTGGGATGGGGCGGAGACGCATTTGATGTAAGTGTGGACGGCACTGCTGCGTTAGGGAGCCCTATGGGAAGGGTGGTGCTCAGGGCCCATTGTGAACCAGTACGGCATTGTCTGAAAACACAGGGAATGCTGAGAAAGTTATCCTAGGTGGGTCCTGCAGAAGGGCAGGTTGTGAAGGCAGATGGGACAGTGTGTGTGTGTGTGTGTGTGTGTGTGTGTGTGTGTGTGTGTGTGTGGTTCAGGGATACACAAAGTCATGCTTCTTGAGCAAGAGGATGCTCAGATCAGCCTGGGGCAGCTGCTGCTTCCTGGAGGCTGCTTGGGTGTTGGCATTTGCACTAGAACTTCACCAGGAGACATGCATGGGAGTGTGGAAGTATGGAGCAGGAGAGCCCTGGGGAAGCAGCAAGGACAGTCCTCTGCCAAATGCAGTCTGAGGTGACCAGGCTCTGAACCGGGTGTGATCCCCACATGCTTCACAGGGAAGAGTCCAGGGGCTCAGGTCCGGGCACGGCTCAGTGAGCTGATGCCCACAACTTAGTGCTCTGGGCATTGGAAGCTGTGAGTTGTTCCCGAGGCCACAGCCTACAGAGTAAGACCTTTGATCCCTGGGGTTGGGGGTTGGGGAGGAGTAGTGTGCAGAACTCAGGGTATGATGTCATTTAAAAATGCCATCCAAGTACTAATAGAAAGGAAACAGGCGTCAGGGGATCTTCTCCGTCTTTGCCTTGAATTTTAAAGGCACTCTTGCCGCCAATGTATATGATCAAGCCAGTTGATGTACAGTAATGGAAATGGGAAATACATAGGTATTTCCTTTTTTCTGATTACAAAAGTAGTACAAAGTCAAACCAAGACATCGGAGAACTGTGAAAGCACAAGTGGCCTTTTCAAATCCCTTTGATTACTCAGTACTGGAGGTGGGCAACGGAAGATGGAAGAACCTTGGAGGAACCAGAGGTCTGAAGGGACCGCGGGAGGCCTGCACACGCGCCCTTCAGCAAGCATGGGGCTGGCTTCTAGTCAGTCAGGCCAAAGGGGAGGCCTGTGCCCTGAGGTGGCCTGGGGCGTGTGTGTTGGTGCCAGGCAGGTGATCATGTGAGAGCAGGGCTGGGTGGCCGTGTGCTCCAGCTCAGAGCTCTGGCCATGCTGCCCACTGTGGAAGCTGTGGCCGACACCGCCCGAGGACAGGCTGTAGTGCAGGACCAGAACACATGTGCAAACACACATACACACAGGTGCACACACACGCACACATGTACACATGCACACGCAGGCACTCACAGACTCACACGTGCTCATGCACACTGGCAGCAGCCAGGACGCCAGCTCAGTTACTTGGATGAGTAACGTCACTTTGCTGAGGTTTGGCAGTCCCTTCGTTAGCAGTGTGACAAGACTGAACGGGATTTTCTCCAGGGCCCTCTCTGGATCTAGCTCCTTGCTGTGCAGTGTCTGTCTCATCCTCTCCCGCTTGGCCTCACCCCGCTTCTCCTCACTTCAAGGCAATGAAGCCCTGTCAGCTCCGACAGTGAGCTGAGAGTCAAGGAACGCGGGGAAGCTGGGCATGGTGGTGCAGGCCTGCAATCCCAGCACTCTGGGAGGCTGATGCAGGAGAGCTGAAGGTTCAAGCGCAGCCTTGGATACTCAGTGACTTAGCCTGACCCTGCCTCGAAATAAAAAAATAAAATAAAATAAAGGGCTGGGGATGTAGCCAGTGTGAAGGCCCTGGGCTGAGTCTCCACTGCTAGGAAAGAAGAGCGTGGGGATGCTTTTAGGAGGTGTGGCTGTTTCTTGGGAATCTCAAATATGGGGCTGCCAGGAGTGTCTTGCTAGACAGGCACATGTGGCTGCAGAAGGACCTCGGGGAGGACTTCAGTGATGCTTGCCACATTTAATAATGCTTGGAGTGAGAAAATTAGGCTTGTGTAGCGCCGACGGCTGAGGTGGGCTTCAGAGGAGGACAGCTGAAAGCTCCGATCACATCCCACTCTCGGCCTTTCCTGTTTTCCTCCCGACTTAGCGGACGGGCGGCACCGCCTACCCAAGAACTGCGGCTCCTGGTTCAGCTGAGCAGCAGCGCGCTGGGAACGTGGGCTGCGGGAAGCTTTCTTTCTTTGTGCCTGAGCCCAGATCCTGCTGCACTAGGCCGGGGCTCTGCTGTTGACCAACACCCCAGACCCCAAGAAATGTCACTGTAGCCTGAGGACATTTGAGGCTCAGTAGCTGCAGAGAGATGTCCTGGTCTCCCCTTACATGACAGGAAGCAGCAGCTTCTGGGACCCAAGGCCGTTGTGGGTCTCCCTCCAGGGGAATTTCCTGGCCAACTAGGAGACAGAAAGACAGCCCCCTTGCACCTGCATAAACACCACCAGGAGGGGTTTTGTCCTGTTTGCTCTGTGAAGAAGCAGGAAGCCTGTGTGTTCTTTCCGTAGTTCTCACTTCTAACCCTCTTCAGTAACTCATCAGGGAATGCTGCATGTGCTGCTGAGGTCCCTGTCCTCTTGCTACTCTTATTTTTTTTGGCAATTTAGTTCACATGTCCCCAGTGACTTAATATAAGAGGGCATAGAGGATGTGTATTTTCCCTGCCTGGCATCAGTGTGTGCAGAGGTATTGTTTGTTTTGGGGTGCTGGGCATCAAGCCCAAGACCTCATACTTGCTGGGCAAGTGGGAAGGCAAATTTTGTTGCAGTCTGGAAACTTGAGACCCAGACTTCTGTGTCATGAGACAGGCAGAAAAAATAAGAAATTCAGTCAGGTATTTGGGTGATGATTGGCTTGCAGCTGTCAAGCTGTGGCCACTGTAGAACCTGTGGATTTTCCTTGGGCAGAGACGGAAGTGCTGACCAGTCATCGAGGTGGCAGGTGTGTCCTGAGAGAGCCCTGTGCATCAGGCCTGGAGATGCACAGCTGGCAACTGCTGTCCAAAGGACGGTGGCTGCTGGATCTCCGCCCTTCAGGTGCTGCTCTGGGAAACGGTTCCAGTGATGATAGGACTGGTCTGGGGATACTGGGACTGGACACAGGCAATAGGGGAGAGCAGAGGCAGGAGCTGGGCATCATGCGGGCGCAGGCAGCAGAGGCACTGCGGAGCACGGAAACCCCCAGAAACAGGCCAGGGTGGAGGAGACAGGGTGCCAGGGCCTTCCAGCCACGTGAGCAGGAGGAAGAGGGGCACCTGCTTGCTCCTGGACCTCACTGTAGGCCCTGGGGGTTACGCATTAACACGAGTCTGTGGGAGCCAAGCTCTGGCCTGGTAGCAAAGGTGGCTGGAGTGGTGTCTGGCGACTTCTTGTCTCTCGCATGGGCAGAGCCCAGGCACTTGCTCTGCTATGTATTTGAGAGCTGCAGCCGATGCAGGGAATGGATTCATGGCAAGCTCTGGCCATGCTGTAGTGTAGAGAGCTGAGTCGGTTGCAGAAATGACAGATGTAAGGGCATGGGCCGAGGGCTGGGTGTCCCCAGGCGTGTGCTTATTTCTGTGCAATGTGGTGTGGAGGGACACAGTGCAGTGGGAGACTGCAGCTCTGAGCCCCTGCACCTGGGCCCATCCTGACACAGGGCTGGGCAGCCTGTTGCCTCTTTGTCATCATCTGATGACACACATGGGGTGTCACTACCTTGCAGCACTTCTGTCTTGTCTGTTGTGCCTTTAAAAGCCCTTTTGTCTGTCTTAGGGTGACAGTGGGGAGATGGCTCAGGAGAATCAGTGCTTGCCTGGTAAGCGCAAGGTTCTGAGTTCAATCCCTGGTTCCGCCAAAAAAAGAAAAAAAAGAAAGTCCTTAATACATTGTATGTTTTCCTGTGGGCTCAGGGAGGGATTGACAGTCTAGACCTGTTCTTCAGAATCACCTTGCTTTCAGGGCCTGCACATCACGCAGCTGCTTCTGTGAACACTTTGTGCTGGCTGGTGGTCTCCAGTGTCCAGGTGTGTCCAGCGCTGCCGGCTGACAGAAGCCAGGCGTGGTGACAGAGGCTTTCGGGTCAGGAAGCTGCTGGGAGCCCAGGCTCAGGCCCTTCTTTCAAGCTCATGTTTTGGGGCTGAGGGTGATACCAGCAGTTCCTCGAGGAATCACAGCTAGGCTTGAACCCCTAGACAGCCCTTAGGGAGACAGAGAGAGAGAGAAGGGGAGAGAGAGAGAGAGAGAGAGAGAGAGAGAGACCGACAGACAGACAGACAGACAGACAGAGAGGGAGAGGGAGACAGAGACAGACAGACAGAGAGACGGAGAGAGGGAGAGAGGGAGAGAGAGAGACAGAGACAGAGAGACAGAGACAGAGAAAAAGAGAGAGGGAGAGGGACAGAGACAGAGAGAGGGAGAGGGAGAGACTTTCTGTTAATTATACTTAACTTGGATTGGCAGCTTTATTCTTGCGAGGGTACAGCTGGGTGTGGTATTTACCTCCACTGGGTCTTCTTGCTGTCACCACTGCCATCTCCAACTGTCCCCGTCTTCCCCAAGCGCAGCTCGCTGCCCACGCCAATCCCCGCCCCGCCCATCTGTCCCTGGTGGCCGCTGTTCTGCTTTTGTCCCTGAGGCTCTGCCTGCTGCATGTGTTCCCTGCACAGGGCACCGTGCAGTGCCCCTCCTTTCCTCTTGCCATGGCCCCTTCCGCTGAATGTCACTCAGGCCAGCCATGTCTGGAGCAGGTGTTGGACTTGGCCTCTGTCCTGAAGCTGCACCACCCATCGTGTTTATCTGCCCTCTGAGGGTGGACACTGGGTGGCTTCCACTTAGGGTGCTTGGGAAGGGTGACTCCTTGGACGGGGAGGGCAGATGGCTTCTGGAGTCCTTGCTTTAGGCTTCTTGGTGTGACCCTGAAGCGGAGCTGCTGGGCCCTAGAGTCATTTGGTGTTGTCTTTTCTAGGAACTGCCCTACCATTTTCTGTTTCCTCTCTCTGAGGCTCAGTTCCTTTCTTGTGCAGTAGGGGTGTCCCCTACTGTGAGGGGCTCTCAGGTCGGGCGTGCATCGTGTGACGCTGCAGAGGCTTTCCCACAGCATGGAGGTGTAGCAGCGCAGCTGCAGCCTCAGCCCCTTGCTGCCTCTCACAGTCGAGTCTGCTCCTGCTGCCTTTCTGCTGTGGCCCAGCGGGGGTCTCCTTCGCCTCATCCCATCCACCTGCCTGTGGGTCCAGGTGTGTCCCCAGAGCATCCCGTGGAGTGGCCGCTTTGTCCCCCAATCCCTGCTGCAGAGCTGAACAGTATCCCTACCATACCTGCCGTGCCTGGTGGCGGGGTCTTCGGCAGCAGACTGGTGTGGAATCTGTTTGCTGGGAGCTGTGTGGGGTTCAGTTTCTCAGGGTGCGCTGTGGAACCACATCTGAATCAGGACCCCGGGCTGCTGTGGGGCCCACGGTGGGCTGGGCCTGAGGTTTTAGCTTCTCCGTGGTGAGTCTTACATGCTGTCCAGACACAGGGCAGGCAGGGCCCGGGCCACTTGGCTGTGCCTCGTCCTGAGCACAGTCCCTGGCAGCAGGCAGGGCACGGACTGTAGGCATCAGAGAAGGTGAAGCAGGATGCTCTGGACGTGCTTACTCGGCCCCACAGCACAGAGGCCGCTGCGATGACCAGACGTGCAATCCGGACCGGGGCTGGCTTCCCATTGACAGGGCTCTTTTCTGCCCCACCTGTCTCTAGATTTCCTAAAGGGAAGAAATGGGGCTTTTTTTTTTTTATCTTAAATTACTACAGATTGTTGACTAACTGGTCTTTATGACTTTAGTTTGCAGGGAAAACTGTTTTTGTTGAATTTGTATTAAGACTCATACTAGTTAAAAGATAAATGGTGCAGAAATTTTAAGTGAAGTTTTCTGCATTTCATACTTTATGTCAAAGCTGATAGAAATACGTGTTCATCGCCATTAACCACATGTACAAGGATGAGCTCGTGTGTTGGTATAGGAGGACTTGTACACTGTACTTTATCCTGCACTGTGGACAGGATGAGTCCGCTCTCGGGCATGAGTGGGAAGGAGGGAGGGGCCTGATGACCTGCCTCGGGCGATGCCGCCTGCATGCGGGTCCAGCTTTGAGGGGCTCAGGAGAATGACTCTTCTCTTTTTTGGGGTACAAAAGCACTGTTTCCTTACCTCTCCTTTTGCTTTTGGATGTAGAGCTGGAGCTCAGTATCAGTTTGGAAATGTCTTGTGTTTAATATCAAGGCAGGATTTTGGCAGCAGGTCCCGTGGCACTGTGCGTGGTCCTCAGGATGATGACATCAGTCAGTTGGTCACTAGGGTGAAGTGCCCTGTGTCAGGGGAGCCCTCTTTCAGTTCATATTCTGGGAACAGGTAACTTGAGAAGCTCATCAGTGTCCAGGTCAGTAAACTGATTTCCTCTTTTAGCTGGAGAAAAATGGGGAAGGAACTCTGACACCGAGTCCTGGCTGAGGGCCCGCCTTGCTCTGTGTTTGTGACAGGCCCTGGCTATTTGGCTCCACTCGTCTGAGAGGCTGTCCGGATCCTCCCCGCTGCCAAACCCCTCTCTGCATCTCAGCTGTGCTCTCCTGCCCAGTGCCTGGCCGTTTCTTTCAGGGCTGAAGCCTCTCAACCCCTCCTGAGAGTGCTGCCCCGAGTTAGGAGCTGGCACCTGTCCTGTTTTGAGAGACTGACTTTGCTGCCTGTGGCAGGTCGGCCCTTGGCTGGCGTGGCTGTGGCTGTGGTCATGGCTGCTGCCCACAGGGCTTCTCTTTGTTTCTGTGACTAAACTTCAGAGCACTGCTCTCCTGCTCGAGCCTCCATTGCTGTCACCTCCCGACTTGGGGAGACCCTGTGTGGGCTTCGTGGCCTTTGTGTCCTGTGAGCCCAGTTTGGACGACCAAACACAACACCTGTGCTCTTGCCCTTGTGGACTGTGTTCCATTTGGTTCCTAGATAAAACTCACCTCTATATAATTTATAATTGCAGAGTATAATAAGTGAAAAGTGCTTTAACAATAAAAATAAATACTTCTGGTTTGCAAGAAAACTGTTTTTGTTGATCCATCTCCCGGGCTAAAAACTACTTTAGAAGACTTTTCATTGTTTTTCTGCGTATTCAGAGGTGCCATTCCCTACACAGTACATTGTCACCTCAGGATGTCACTAGGAGAGCATTTGGCTTAGCAGCGCTGCCTCTTTTTGATCTAAAACAGAGTCTGACTGTCTCACAGGTAAGAGCTCTCACCTAGTTTTCTTCCATTGATTGCTTTAGTTTTTCCTTGCAAAGTGATTCTAAAATGAATTTTAGGCAGTTTTGATTTGTTTACTTGTATACTTTTGATTGAATTTGATCATAGAGGAATGCAGACACAACATTTTGTTTTCAAATCTGTGGAGTCTCTGGACCCCATGGTGCCACAGGCCCAGGCCCACAATCCCAGTGGTGCTGCTGAGTTCTCTCAGCATCATGTGGGTCCTTGAGGTTGTGTCGGTTGGTTTGCTATTACTACGGCGATTGTTTCATTTTGCTTAGAAAAGTCTATCAAAAGTTATGTATGTATGAAACAAAGTAGAAGGGCTGGCAAGATAGCTCAGTGGACTAAGTGCCTGCTTTGGCAAGTGCAGGGACCAGGGTTCGATCCCCAGTCCTGCATGCCACACCAACCCAGCCCCTGGGGCATGCTGAGTTGGTGAAGCAGTCCAGGCATGGAGGCACATACCTGTAATCCCAGCACTGGGCAGGCTGCAAGAGAAGCATCACCATGAGTCGGAGCTGCTGGTGAGACCCTGTACCAAACACATGCAAGAAATAAGCTAGAAAAGGTAAGGAAAGTATTTATTTTTATTGTTAAAGCACTTTTCACTTACTGTACTCTGCAATCATAAATTATATAGGGGTGAGTTTTGTCTAGAACCAAATGACATATTCTGGAAAAAAAGAGTCACTTGAAATTTTATTAAAATTCAAATCTGGACTGTTGCATTTGGAAGCTGAAGAAATGCAGCTACTCACGAGTTTATAAATGGATGAGTTATAAGAAACACTTTATTTTTCATTTTTGTTCTTTTTTTTTAGTATGGGGGTCGAACTCAGGACCTTCCACTTACCAGGCAGGTGCTTATCCACTGAGCCATCTCTCCGGCTAGAAACTACTTTAGAAGACTTTTCGTTGTCTTGCTGCGAGGATTTTGCTGCCTGTGTATGCATGAAGGTGAACTGAGCCGTGATTTGCCATTAACTGCAGTTTGTGTTGCAGTTTTTACCTCCATTGTTCTTCATTATCTTTATTCTGTTGTTCAGAGACTAAGTTTTTTTTTTTTTTTTTTCTGGGAACCAGGGATTGAACTCAAGCCCTTGTGCTTGCCAGGGAAGCACTTATTTCACTGAGTCATTTCCCCAGCCCCTCAGAGACTGGTTTTTGAGCTACACTTTGGTGTGGCTTTGTAAAGTTTCTTCAGGTGGCCTGGCTTTGAGCAGGGTGTGCATTTTAAATTCCCATACTGTAAGTATGCATCCTGCAATACGAACATTTAAAGCCCTCCCTGTGCTAGGGGTGCTGGCGTATCAGCAGGCCCCCAGGATGTGGTGGGTGAAGCTGCCTGCAGGACCCCGGACTCCAGCCTCCCGGAGGCCCAGACCTGCCCTGGGTCTCCTGTGGTGCCCTGAGAACTCCCTGCTGGGCAATTCCTCAGCACCCTCATTTTCCTCCCAGTGAGGCCTTTCCTGGGGTTTGTTCCCCCAAAGGACTAGTAACCACAGCAGCACGCTGACCTGGGGTTCTGGAGCTTCCCACTGAGCAGTGGCTTGGTGCTCAGCTGGTTGCATGAGTTTGTGAGGTGAAAAGCTAGGAACTCCTGGCAAACAAACAGCTTCCTTCCAAGTTTGAGGAGGACCATCCCAGGCTGCATGTTGCGGAATGATCTGCCAGCTTTCTAGTGCAAGTCCTTTGCAAGGAGAGGGATAGCTGTGGCCATTGCTGAACACAGAGGACGGATTAGAAATCGTGAAAGCTTGACTTCGCCTGGGCTCTTCTGATAGGCATCCTTGGATACAGGTTTGAAGGGACTTGACATACCTGGACAGGGCTGGAGGAGGCTGGAAGTGCCAGGGAGGGAAGCAAGCAATTGAGAGTGGAGTGCATTGGCTGCGTGTGACCTTGCCCTCGCGGACATTGGCCTGTGGTGAGGGTCTTGAAGCGGGAAGCGAGGAGGGTCCTGGCAGGGGGCGTTGTCTTGTCACCACTCCTGCATCCCATCGAGC